>DVQM01001461.1:0-12005 GCA_018231645.1 Heliconius ricini | reverse complement strand
TCGAGGACAAGCGCGGCGTTGAGTTCTGCCACTCAACACGCAATGCTTCTAAAATTCGGCAGAAAGTGGGGAATGGAGTGTCCTAACACACCTAATGCCCCTCTGCCTAGGGTAGGTATCTATCCATTTCATAACTATGTCATATAGAATATCTTTTCTTTCCAAAATAATAACTCTCAGTTAAATCGATTAAGAAAATTCATGGTTATCCTACAAGTAATAACTGAGAGCCGGTATCGAACCAGCGCTAATGACGCGCCTTAGGCAGCATCCGTATCAGAAGCCATCTTAAGCTTAACACAAGCTATTTTGAACTTTCTTAACTTGTAAATAATCATCATTTTCCTATACTCACCTAAAACCCATCTATGCATACTAAATTGGTCTTAGGCCGTCAATAAATTGCAGATATATTCCCTTGCAGTGTATATGTTATTCGTATTTAATCATAGTACTGTCAACCTCAAGAATAGGTCTCAATAATTGCAAAGAGAGTTTTTAGCTTCATTCATACGGGGTAAGATTACAGATGCTGTGTGGAGCATGAAAATTTAAATTAAATAGTATACAGGGGGCGTGTTTTTATGTACATATATACAAATTCAATATTTATAGATTGTGCTTATGATTAATTTATTGATGTTTTTAATAGTAAATTTACATTTCTTGGTGATCTTTTTTATTATTATTATCACAAAGATAATGCCTTGGTATTCATTGACAATGCTTTTTTATGACGCTCGTAAATGTTTTGGGTTAGATTTAATTAATATTCCATGGATTCATCATGTCCATGTCAGACCCATCGCATTGCAGGACGGGGAACTCGGAGCAGAGTTTTGGACTTTTGGGAAAAAAATGATACAACTTCTCTTATTTTATCTTGCCAAATTTCAAAAAAACTACAAAGACCAATCGTTCGAAAAATAAGTATAATAAGTAAACTTTTGAAAAGAATGTAGTGATAAATCACTACAAAATCAATCAATCAATCAATACTAAATTTGAACCCAAAACTATTGCGTGTACGTTTCAATTTTCAACGATGATTTAATGTAAAGTATGAACAGACAATAATATTATATAAGGAATAATTATGAATATTACTTACACCACTTCTAGTGTCTCCGCACGAAATATGACAGGCGATTTCAAGGTGGAAAAAAAAGCTATTATGGTATACAGTAGCCCGCGCCTGTGGTGTATATACAGACAGAGTGAAAAGTGTTCTTTAATTTTATGAATTAATATTAAAAACAATTTGCAGCTCCTCATAAGTCTTTTCAATTTTTTCTCATTTTAATTATATATATATATTTTTACCGTCACGCTGATCCCGGACACAGCAGTGTAGGCAGAGAAAACGTAGTGTTCAAACACTCCGTTCTCATCAAGACTCTTCCGTTTACTACTTTCCGCCAAATTCTGTAGGAAATTAAATTATAAAATATAAATATATAAAAAAATATTTGTAAGACATTAATTAAATTGACAAAAAGCAACTTTGTTGAACAAAAATTTTCGTACACGACAGTATAGCAATGTTCCGTGATTACATTTTTTTGTCCAAGTGGGATGAAATTATGATAATAACTGCGGGTCGGCTGCACGTGCTCAGGGTTCCGATGGAATACTTGCACCTACTGGCCGTATATAATACAAGGTTTTGTACCCGTATCGTAAAAATCAATAGTTTCGTTTTTCCCATACCATCGCATATAAACTATTTGTTTTTGATCAAAATGGCTTTTGATTTTTGATTGTACAGTATTATACATATATAAAAATAGGTAAGCCATATGCGATTTAGAAAAAAAGACAGCTTAAATTTTTTTCCTGTTCAGCAGGGTAGGCATCGTTCACATAGTGTCAAGACACTCCATTCTCTACTTTCCGAACGCTTTTGGGAAATTGATAATGAATGGTGGAACTTAATACTGCGTTTTGTATTGCCATCATTGAATCCTCACTTACATAGAAATATCATATTTATTTGAAGACATTTTTTTTTCCTTTAGCTTAGTGTAAAGACATTGCCTGTTAATGTGCTTAACATAAAGTCTTGCTTTGTTCTATAAGACTAATACTATTTTAAATATAGTTTTACTTAAATGTAACAACGAGGCAAAGCGTGAGTACTGCCACTAAATACGCAACTCTAGAACTCGTCGGAAAGTAAGGAAACGGAAGTGACTTAATCGGAACGGATTGTCATATTTCAAAGTTGCCAGGTTCCCTCAGCCTACCCTGATATGCTATTTAGCTTAACACTGTAAGTGCTGCTAAAGCTAAAGAAAAAAATAGATCAATTTAATGTTAATTTCATTGAATTACGTTTTATGTAGATTTATGTCATCTGTATTTTAACTATGTCACCCTATCTGAAAATCGTATCCACTGACTGTGGCTGTGACTTCCACATAAATAGGTCAATTTATAATATTCGTGAACATATAAAAATATTCACATACGTACCTACTGTATAAGTACTTAATAATTATACTCAGTATTTCCTAAAACAAAACTGTCACACAAAATCGCTCAAATCGAGTAATTATTACAAACAATTTATTATAATGAGCCATTTGCTTCAAACGCTTTGAAATTACACAAAATTCGTGTAAGCCCATTCATTATATGGATAACGGAGAGTAATAGAGAGAAAGGTAATTTAAATTTCGTACACATGTATACGACAAATGACTATTGCTATTCTTCTCGTTGTTTTATTTGGTAGATTATTAAGCACACAGAACAATCTGTGTAGTGGTTCCAATGTGAAGTTTTACATAGCAGTCGCTGGTTCAAATTAGTTTGAGAATGATGTAAGAAAATTTGCAAACAAAATTAACCGTCATTGTGACATTTTGTTTAACTTGAACTGCTTCTATAAGGCAGAAATAAAATTCTATATGAAATTCAAGATAGTAGTAATTATATTTAATTAATTATTAAAACTAACACTAACAATTACACTCAGAGACCTAAATTAACGTAAAACTAATATTAAGCAATTAATGTAAGCTTAACATTAATTGGCCTATGAAAGCAGCATAAGTAAACTAAGCCTAAATTATTTAACATTTTGCTATTTGACTATCTACAAGAGTTAAAACTAGTTGGTTCTGTGAATGAACATTCCTAGAGAACAAGTTTTCTTATAGGCTTTTATTATTTTTACGCCATTAATAAAAGGTGTTACTAGTGTATGCTACACTATGTAATACTAGAAACATCTCGTATGTAAACGTAACTCGTAATATTTAGCTTTTAACAATTACAATATAATTATAGAACTTATTTTAGACTGATTGTATGACGGTACTACGATGGTAGTGGGGAATAAATGGATTTTCAATATTATGTATTGGATCTCATATTTTCTCTTGTTTTTATAGAACTTCTTCTTTCTTATTGTATCTGTAGTTGTATCATCGAGTTAAGTATATTTTTCAAATTCATCTTTATAATTCCTGGTAACAATTTACGTATTGAGTAATGGTAAAATAATGAGGGTACAGTAACTTTCAAGCTTAAGTATTAAATTACAAAATTATATTAAATCAATTTAATTATGCAATGTTGGTTGTTAATCGAAATACTTTATTTTTTGTTATAGTAACTACACTGGACTGGAAACTGGAACTGGAAAATTAAAGTATTTGAAAATATTTTAATTTCACTAATCTAACCAACATCATTAAAAAGACTACTTATAAATTATAGATTGTCTTTAACTATTTTTTCAGCGTGAAAAATCGTTGACACTTTTTCCCTTTCCGCTCGGATTCCAGACATTGCTGTCGAGTACTATTTTAGCCTATAGGTATACTATTTACATCTAAAAACAACAACATATTTTTGTTGTGAAAAAATTTATAAAGACCTTATATCTTTGTCTTTGTCATTTTAAAATACTTCTTTTCCTTATCTGTCAGCAGACAAACTAGCGCAAATTACTTTATTTTCCTACTTCCGTATTTTCAAATACAAAAAGAACCATTTTCAATATAGATATTGTTCGTGCTTAAAGAAATTTATTTATTTAAAAGAAATCTGAATATTTTATTAAAAGAAATTTGAATATTTTATTGTCACTATATATCATTTATAATGACATCTATTAGTAATTAACGTCAATGAACAGCGTGAGAACAAAAACGCTAACATTACTACTATAGTGGTGTAAAATAATATATGACTCGAATAAAGGAAGTTTACTCTAGAAAAATATTTGTTTGTGAAAATAGGTATAACGTTTCTTTTTGTTTATATTATAAGTAAATACGAATAAATTCATGTAACTCGGTTTGTCCAGACGTTCTTAATATACCCTCATTTATATACCCTCGTTATTATAAAAAACATAAATATCCAGGAGCCAGCGACTGTTTTAGCACATCATTTTCATAAAAAAAATTATAAAATAATATTTTTGTTATAATATAAAAAACACAAACGATTGTTAATCTATAACAGCTTTAAATATTTGCTTACTATCGACGTCAAGTAAGAATAGAGCAAGTAACATAGAATTAATTATTTTTATTAATTTGTCCATTAAAGTTCGTTCGCTTCTTGGTTTTAGATATAAATATTATTCATAATAAAAAAAAATATGAGAAAATTTTGTGTTAGAGATAATTTAATGTATTTCACCTCCTTATTAGACATTCGACAATTCGAGCCAAAAAGTGATTAATACTATTTCTAAACAAAACAACTATGAAACTTCCTTAAAAATTACGTTCAGCTCTTGGACTACAAACCTGAATCGCGCTAGCAAAGTTTTTACACTATTTTACATAAGTGAATTATATAATTTAAGTCCATCGGGGGTCCGTGTCTACACAGTTTGGCAGCTATGCGGATGCTGTCCTAAGTTCCGTATCCTCAATGCTTTGCGAACGTACCATGTATTTACGCATTGGAGGCCAACACCTCGCCACTACTGCTGTAGAACATTTGACCGCTTTTTTTATTAATGTGTATGAAATTTTTAAGTTAAGCTATATTTTTTTATCATGGAAAAAAATACTAAGGCCAGTCGTGGCGCACGGGCACAAAGTGTTACTGTGTAATCGAAAGGTTGTGGATTCGATCCCCGCTCGAAGAAATGATATATTTATTTACATTTATATTTTAAATTGCTCGCTCTGGTGGCAGCAAAGCGCGGCGTTGAGTTTCGCTACTCAAGACACAATGCTTCCATAACTTGGCGAAAAAAGGAGAACAGAATGTCTCCACACTATACTGCTGTGTGCGGGATACAGCGTGCGTAAAAATACCTAAAAAATACATGGAATAAAAAAATAATTTAGATTGTTATTAATGGTAATATCGGGAAAGTACACCATTGGAGTAGTTTAATAATCGATACATATAAAGAAGTCAAACAGCATGAAGCAACATGATGAGCACTTTCTTATAGAAAAAGTAAGTCTTGAAATCCTTGCAGCCCAGCTAAAAGATATGAGTTTAATGCCATAGAAAAAGTCACGTGCAATTGGAGGTAAATGGCACTAGTATGCATGCGTCGTAAACTCCACACATTCATTGTCGGCTATAAATTGTCCATGACGCGCTTTTTCTTTTACAGCATAAAATTAAAATAAACCACAAATATAAAAGTATTTTTTTTTGTCAGAAACCAGTCGTGGTGCCGGAGCACTTAAATATGACGGCTGTGGGTTCGATTCCCACTGGAGAAAATAACTATTTAATATTTTCATTTTCTTCGCTCTAGTGTTGAGTTCCGCGAATCGGACAATTTCCTAGAATTCGGTGGAAAATGGGAAACGGAGTGTCATACTACGTTTCCTCTGTCTACCCTGCTGTGCGCGGGATACAGCGCAAAAAAAACATTTGAAAGTGTATATTATAACCAAATGATCCAAAGCGAAATATGGACAGAAAGTGGAGTGTGAGGTGATGTATCTTTAGGAGCTCACGGATTTACTACGAAATAATACACCTAATTGAACATAAAAATTAAATAATCTAGATAGATACTAACGGCAATAACCTCCTTCACTGGACTTATCACGACTGGTACTAATAAAATTCATTTAAAATGCGTCGAATTGACGAAAATGTCTCTTTTATTGGAAACTAGAAGCAAAACACGAATCTAATTGAACATAAAACATAATTAGAAAACGGGAGCCGCCGCATAGAGTGCTTTAGATTTTATTTTTATTAGAAACGCTATGTTGTGACCATTAAATGATGTAATTTAAGTGAATTTTGATGTCTGTTGATTATAGTGTTATTTTTGTTTGAAGTTTAGACATTTCTTATTTGACTAACTTATCTTATGGCAGTAGGCCCTTTATTGTAATATATTTTTTAAACAAATTTTTAATTCTTAGTGAAAAAAAATATTATAAGCAGAGCTCTTAGTGAAAAAAGATATCATAAACAGAGCTACAATTACTACTAATACCTACTCCTATATAATTATTCATCAATTTTAAAATTTGAGTAATTTCAACTTGTGTCTGATTCACAAGGATCAGATTTTTCTACTTATTTTAGTTTTTTTAATTAAATAAAAAATCCTACGTAAGTCCTAGTAGATTTTGAACATGATGTTGTTTCTTTAATTTATTTTGTATGCGTGTACAAATAATTATGTTTTGGTATTTCTTATCTAACGGTGTCCCTGACTTTTTTTATTTATAAAACTGGATAATGTAATATAAGAATACTACTGAGGCCATTCGTGGCGTTAAGTTCTGCTACTCAACACGCAATGCCTCCAAAATTCGGCAGAGAGTGGGGAACGGAGTGTTTTAACACTAGGTTCCCTCTGCCTACCCTGCTGTGTGCGGGATATAGCGTGAAGCTAATTTAATTCTTTTTTACAGAAACCTTAGAAATGTTGTACTTAGATATTTAGATATCGGTTTTCTTACGAACCCATAACACGTAGCGAACTATTAATTTGTAAAAATAGTTTGATTAATAAAAGAACGCCTACATCATAATTCCATAGATATTGCTCGAGGCGTTTGTACTGTAAACGAAATTTCGGTGAATGAGTTTTTAAATGCAAATCATTTTAAATACATATTATTTTCTACCTTAAGTATAGCGTGATAAAGTTGAATTTACTTTGGAAATTACTGTGCTATATTCATGTAACTTTATGCCTTAAGGCATTTAAAATTAATGTAGTTTAAACCAATTTCTGATAGTTCTAGTTGCATAGCGCGATTCAAATTTCACCGATCGTTGAAGACTTTATTTTGATTTTTGAATTATGATACGATTGAGATCAAAACGATCATCGATCACTGGTGAGTAATTAAAGATTGATACAGCATTCAAAGGTTTTTCTTATTTTTAAATTATAATTAATGGGTGTGTTGACTTAGACAAGTTGGTCGTTGTTAATTGTTTTATAATATTACATTATTCTATAGATTTGTTCGTTTTAATTTCTTGGTACTCGCATTCCAATATATTGTCATAGCTTTAAGTTAGGTTTCTATTTTTTTTATTTTATATGCAAAAATGTTATTAAAAATATTAGCATGCATAATGTAATTTGTATGGTTATGATAAATAATGGTTGAGGATATTTGTTCGAACATTTATGTACGTTTGATTGAGGATGTCTTTCGCTGATAAACCAAAAAATATTACATTCAAAGTATTAAAATATTTATAGATCTCTTTTCTTTTCATCACACATTCACACTTACTGTGCTTACTTAACATAAAAAAAATAGTCGTTTGTAAGTGATGCTAACAAAATTTATAAATATAATTATTAATTAGTGTAACAAAAAAAAATAATGACAGTCAAACCAAAACCTTACATTGTTTATTCGAATGTATTTCATTAACTTATGTTATCTTCTAACTCTACTTTGTAAAAAACTACTTTTTTCGTCGACTTGTGGTTTCGTTGTCGTCCAAAAATTCCCGAAAATCAAAACTTACGTCTGTCCCCACGGGACTGACTTGGAGTTGATTTTCTTGAGTTTTGATTTTAGTTCAGGATGTAAAGAATTTATAGAAATATTTTTCTTATCTTCCAACTATTGTGGCATTGAGTTCTGCCACTTAACACGCTAAGATTCCAGAATTCCGCAGAAAGTGAGGAACAGAGTGTCTTAACATTTGGTCCCCTCTGCCTACCTTGCTATGTTTGGGATAGAATGTGAAGCTGACGTTTTTTTTCTCTATCTATTAATAGTTGTTGAGCCCAACAGCAATTTTAGTTGCCTTATATTCAATAATAGATTTACTATTAACAGATTTCAGTAAAAGATTTATCCTTAACTGATTGCAAAAACCGATCAATAAAAGCATTGACATCATCTCTCTCTGTCATATACTCCTTACTCAAATTTTGAACCAATGTTAGGTATTTTACATAGATTAAATGACCTCAACCGCTAGATATGGTTATTACTCTCTCGTTTTGTTTGATACAATTGATGAAATTTTGACTCACAGTAGCATTGTTAACAACATCTACACCTGACTTTTTTTTAAAATATTCTACAAATTCTTAATGCTATCTACATTAGTAGTATCAAGAAGTTGAAACTGGGGATTTGAACCTTCTGCTTTTAAATTGCTTACTGTTTTTTTCCCTTTTCCGTCGTTCCTTTCCGTGAGATACACTGTCTTTATCCCTCTTTTGCATAGCTCTTTAGCTATACCAAAGCTTACTCCCCTATTATATGTCGATCATTATGAACATAATATTTTATACATATAGAAATAGCCATTTGGCCAATAATTAAAGCAAGGGGCTAAAACGATATAATACCAGAATAAAAATTTACTCATAATATCTAAGCTACAAACAACCAAAACCTTAAGCTTAAGAGATTTTACATTTTTTGGGAACGAATAATATCTACAAAATTTATAAAACTAAACTAGTATAATTAACCATAAGCAACAGTCAAAATAATGCCTCTAAAATGAAATATAGATCAAGCATATAAATCAATAGTAATAAAGAACATTAAAACTTTTACTATTATAGATAGAATCATTGCTCCAAAATATTACATGCGCTGGCGGCGCGTGCGCAACAAACGTGTATCGCCGTTCATCTGTATAGGTATATAAAATTCTTCCATTACTAACGTAATGACTGACAGACAAACAATATAACAGAAACTAATGGCAATAAGCTTAATTTTGGCATATAGGTTCCTCGAGGAGTATATAGAAATATTAAGAGTAGGTTTCACAGAATTCCTCCGAAAACGGAGAAAACAGAATTTTACTTTTCATCGTTCACGTAAGCGGAGTTGCGGGTTGCAACGCATCTCCTTTAAACTTTTCATTGGCTTACTATTAATTGGGTAATATTATAATGATATTTTAAATTCATGTTGCGTTACCGTAATAGCTTCGAGGTTGTTACGAACTGTTTATTATGTTATAATTTTATAAATAATAGTCAGTAACTGATGTTTTGTTTCTTTGTTTATGTTCTATGATTTATTTATTTTTATTACTATCGAATATCGAAATGTGTAATTACTTATACTATACTCGAATGTGTACCTTTTGTTTTGAAAATAACAAAAAAAAAGCTTTCTACATTTTATTGATTGCGATTGGTAGAAATTTTAAGATAGTCACGATGGTATAAAAATTTCTGTATTTACATATTGTATCCCTTACTATAGTAACAACAAGTCTCTGTAATATATAAATAACAATAGATTGGGTAGAAGACGAAAATTTACGTTAAACGTCAATCGCCATTTCTGAGTGCATTATCTACATATATTTAAAATTTTCCATACTCTTTATTACGTACTCAAACAAAATGAAATGAGTTCGTGTATGAGTAGCGCAAGAGCAAGTCGTTGCTTAAAATAATATCTGTAATAAGTGAGTCGATCTATTTAAGTACATGTTTTATTTAAGCGGCATTGTAACTAACAATTTGACCCGCAGTACCGTTGAGGTACATCGGTTCAGGTGCTGTTGGCCTGCGGGTGAAAATTATGGTGTGAGTTAGAGGCGATTTAACAATATTTTATTTAAACTTTATTCTTTGTAAAATATATTTTTTTTTAAATTTGATTCGTTGTGGAGGTAACAATCTAAAATTAATTTTAAATTACAAGGTCAAGGTCAAGATCCCTAAAGCATAGGGAACTTCGAATTCTATAGTTATATAATGGACCTGTAGTTATGAAATTTGGCACGAAGTGAAAACTTAAAATACAAATAAAGAAAAAAAACCTAAAACGTGAGAATTTACAAGTATTTAATAGAAAAATTCATTATAAACTTATGTTTCTAGTTTAGTTCAAACTTAGGTTAGTCATCATTTATATATTGTACGTCTCGTAAAATAATCCTGAAATATAGCATCATAACCCTGAAATTAGTATTGAACCATTAATGGGCAAATCCGACTCGCACTTGATAGGTTTTTTTATTTGTACGACTTACTTAATGACGTATTCATACCTTTCTGTTTAAATTTTTTATGATTTTCTTAACATATATTCGCTTAATCTTTTAACATAGAGCGCCACGATTTAGCCGAATGGCAGGTGAGGTGCTGGACACCGTCCACATGAAGAATTAAATTTAAGTGCTCCCTAAGTATTATATTAGTTGTACATGATGATACTGTCAGCTGATCGTTACTTCAATGTAGTAATTTTTAAAATTTTAGTATAAATTTGTTATTTATGACTTCATATTCCTCTTGCAAATTATATTTGAAATATTTTAATATATGGATAAGTCACAAAAATAATAATAAAACATATATAGAATTCTTATAAATTATCTATTACACGGGATTGTTGCAAATACCATGTACCTAATAATACGCCAATTGTTATTTATTTCATATATTCGTATATAAGCTGATTATTTTTCAATTAAATCATGATTTAAATATACATATACATGTACATATTTAAAAATTTTACAGTAGTCTTACATTACTTTTACATATAGAATCAAAATTTTATAGTTATTTTAACGATTATTATTATTCGGAAATTGATAAATATTTCTTTTGGGGCTGGGTTTTATATAAAAAAAATTATTAATTCTTTTATAGTATTTTTTTAAAACAAATATTTTTTTGATGTCCGTGGTGGATCAAGCAGTGAATCGAATATATCATTTTCGTATATATTTAATAAATCTCGCTACCTTAATATGATTAAGTTCACATTCACATTTTTCGTACTTAAAAATTATTTCAAATATATTTCCTCCTTCTAAGCCTCTTTTTTACTTAATTAGACACAAAAATCAAGAAATCTAGAGCAAAACATATAGACAAAAAAGTAATTATATATATCTATCTATAATCTTTATGTAACAGTTACAGCGAATGAATAGAAAAGCTGGCAAAAGCACATGCCTTTGGGCTATGGAATCATAAAAATCACGACGATTTATAGTGTCTAGCGAAGAGACGCCCAAAGACAGCCAATAATTAATACATAGTTATTTAGTTAACGAAATCTTTTACACTCAATAAATTCTTTACGAATAAACAATTTATATTTGAAACGAAACAAAAATTAAGTGAAGTTATTGTGCTCAATTGATTTGATTTTCTGATTAGAAACGCTATGAAAGTTGTTTTAACAAAATAATTTGATTGTGTATATTAGTAGCATAATTTAAATATATTTATATTATAATTATATATGTCACTGTAATCACGCTTTAGTTTCACGTTGTATCCCGCAACTGTAACAGGGTAAGCAGAGCAACCTGGAGAGCTAGTGTTGAGACACTCCGTTTCCCATTAATACATTTACGTTCCCGACTTTCCATTGGCATTGTGTATTAGTAAACTTTACAACGCGTTGCTTTACGTCGTTAACAAAGGGAGGAAATGAAATTATATTTCTTTTTTTTCCAGTCGTGTTTACAGTTTTACGCTTATGCCTCTGCTTCAATTCAATTCAATTCAAATAATTTTATCCAAAATAAGAAGTTACATGCTTCATTTTTTGAACGTCAAATAATTTACCACCAGT
>DVQM01001460.1:0-12011 GCA_018231645.1 Heliconius ricini | reverse complement strand
CCTCCTGCCTAACCTACTAAATACAAGATACAGTGAGGAAGTTTCAGTTAATTAAGCAACTCATATTACAATTAAATAAGAAAAGGCTCCATACATCATCAGCACAGCAGCAAAAGTGGTTGATAACAAAATACATTTGAGTATTTGAATCGTCTAATAATATTAAAAAAAGTCAAAGAAATTTATTTCGTACCCAGTATCCCTCTTTGATACCTTTACCGGAAACTTTGGCATTCCATACTTTTTACTAAAAAAGGTTGTGCTTTTCTAATAAAACACGTTTGTTTTACGTCGAAATGATATTTTTGGCAGTTTTGCTGTAGCTTGTCTGCAAAATAATATTTGATTTGAAAATTACTTATTTGTTTTAAAACTTTTATCTATCTATAAATAAAGATTTTTTTAGTTTCACGCTGTATGCCGCATATAACACAGTACGCTGAGGGAACCTTAGAACCTAATTTTAAAACATACTATTAAGACACTTCCGTACCACACTTTCCGCCGAATTCTTTAAGCTAAAAAAATATTCATGTACGCCCCTACGACAAAAATCTTTAATGAAACTCGAACCTGTCATTTCTTTACTATCAACTATTATTTTATTAAAAATAAATCATAGATTAATATTGAAATGCAAATCGATGTCCTATCAGGGTAGGTCACGTTACAGTACCCGACGGCATCCGACAGCCCCCGATACAAAACAATAGATGTTCTAACATACTAATATTCATATATTTTATTAGAGACAATAGGATTATAATATGAAATATGTTCATTTAGTGTTTCCACTCTTTGATGTGAGTATTTGTATTACTTCATGTATGTATGTAAAGTTTAACGTTTTGAAACGTAAAATGTTTTAATAATATTATTAAAATTGTGCCCTGGTAGATAGTTAGTAAAAAGTTTTTGACATGATCAATTTTATCATAGTTTTTCCACGCGCCTCAAAAATTTGGTGCAATGTGGGAATTGATAAAAAAAAAGTCGAAATGTGACGTGAAGAATACAGCGTGATGTTACAAAAAAATTAAGAGCTTTATACTACCAAAATATGCTTAGAAATTAACAATCCAACGAATTATCTGTATATAATTACTCTAGCCCAATATGAAGTAAACAGAAGACTAGAAGCAGTATGCGTTTTCTTCATATTGGGCTTGATTAAAATTATTTAATAAAACTGTATTCACGCGACCTCCACATTTGCAAATTAGTCAGAGAGAGGTTTTGGCTTCACGCTGTATCCTGCATATGGCAGGGTAGGCAAAAGGAAGTTGGAAATTTAGTGTTAAGATATTTCGTTCTCATTAAGACATTTCCATTCCGCCCAATTCTGGAAACATGTTTTGCTTTGATGCAATGTTAAATGAAAATATTAAATATTGCCAATAAATACAAAAACTAAAGCCAGTAAATATTTAAAAAAATAGAGAAAAAGGTTATATATATATAGTTATGTTTTAGTTATATATTTCATATGAAAGAAGTAAGTATATACTTAAAGTTTTCCGTGAAATAGTTATTGAACTGCAACCATTCATTTGTGGTTGATGTTAAAGTTTCTATTTGAAAACACAAAGTATTAATCCCTAGTTGTTTTAAACAACAGTATTTCAATACGGGAATTATAATTATGAAGTCTAGAATATTATGATAACTTCTAGGTACTTTATCTCTAGTGCTTTTAATAAGTTTTTTAAATTAAATAATTATTAAAGGAATAGTATAGTTAGGTAAAACATTTAATATTTTCATTTCCTACTTGTGGTATCAATGCAAATCGGCAAGAGCGATTTTTTTTTATTACTTCGCTCTAGTATCGGGGCAAAGCGCGGCGTTGAGTTCTGCCACTCAACACTCAACGCCACCAGATTTCGGTGGATATTGAGGAACGGAGTGCTTTAACACTAGGTTCCCTCTGCCTACCCTGCTGTGTACGGGATACAATGTGAAGCGATTGGTTTCGATTCTCACTCAGAGTAAAGATTTTCATTTCCACTCTTTCATTATATAAAAAGGTATTGTTGAGTTACGCCAATCAATGAACGCAATGTTGTATTTATAATAAAAGTAATTACACTTTTGGGTTTTGGGTTTTTCTATAACTTTCTAAATTTTTTGGTTTGGATTGCCTACTTGTTGCGCTGGTGATTTATGTGGTCCTCGAAGTTCATACGAGTTATCGCATACATATTTCTCGACTTGCGGTGCCTTGAAATGTAACACTAGTTATTATCAAATTAAATTATTTTTAATTAAATAGAACAGCTTCACGCTGTATCCCACACACAGCAGCGTAGGAAGAGCGAACATAGTGATAAGATATTTCGTTCTCCTATTTCTGTCGATATCTTCGAGGTATTGTGTGTAGTGGCGGATCTCATCGCCAGGCTTTTGTCTTGGTGCCAAAGCAAAGTAATGAAAATATTAACAAATAATAATTCATTCCCTCGAGTGGGGATCGAACCCACGACCATCGCGTTTCTGTCAAACCCTTGTGCCTCTGGGCTCGACGGCCTCTATTTTTAATTTTAATGAAATTGTATTAAATTTAGTAATTTCTATAAACAATATTTAGATTTTTTTTACTAGCAAAAACACTATCTTAATTATCTCTACCTCTCTCTATCTATCCTGTGGCTCCTCTGGTGTTGCGCGGAGCAGTAGGCGGCGGAAATCACTTACCATCAGGTGACCCGTACGCTCGTTTGCCGTGTCTTTTCCTTAAAAAATTGGACTATATTATATTTTATAAATTGCAATTTAAATCTAAATTGACTGTAAAAAAGTTGTTTATTATAAACTTTAATAAAAGACTTACAGAGAAAATTACAAAGCTTAAATGAATAACACCATTCAAACATAATTATCATACAGTTTACGTTGACTTAAAATTATAGTTCCACATCCTCAGGTGAAGTTGTCTCAGAAAATTTCCAGTCAATCGTTACTTTGATTGAGTGAACAAACTACTCCAGAGCTTCCTAAGCAACTACATAACTTGGTTTTGGAGAAATTAGTACATATACATACGCGCATACATATGTATATATGGAGACTAACAGTTTATCTAATTTTGTGTTAAAATGTAGATTTTGAATCTTTGGCATTAGACACGTCGATGTTGATTTAGTTTTAACGTTTATTAAATTTATTTTTTCCTTCAAAGTGGTCTTAATGAAGAGAGTTCCCATATGTATGAAAAGTAAGGAATGTAGTATCATGTAGTAGTTTATTTAAATAGATTTTTGCCTTTTTAAAAGGGAAAACAGAAAAAACGGTATCTATTTTCAACGTTAAAGTCGCAATTTTACTATAACTACTTCATCCCAGATGAGAATTTATGGATATTAATTTTCAAAATTTCTTCCATTAAATATTCATAAGCAGTGCAATAGACTTTACTAAATACTGTTGCTTTAAAAACGATATAGAGGATAGTCGTGGCAATGAGTCCAGAATTTAGCGAAAAATGAAAAATCTTAATGAGCGTCCCCATGAATGTCTTAACACTAGGTTTCCAAGTTCCCTCTGCCTACCTTGCTATGTTCAGGATGAAGCTGAAGAAGAATAGATGCGCAATATAAAAAAAGTTTAACGAAACATGTAGTTAATCGATTGTGGCCAGTTAATATATGTATAAAGATCTTCGATATAGAATAGAGCTAATATTCTTTGTATACTTAAGTACCTACTGAGTTACGTTAGGGATAAAACTATTTCTACGTATATAACATGTGCGGGATCTTATCTGCTATATGTCGTAGTAAAGACAAGAAGCTCAACAATTTCAATACCTGGCTACCTCTTAGCCTAATCAACATTACCGAAATCATTAAGTGCCGTTTCAGTTGTTATGCACAACGGCTTAAGCTTAGGAATTACTATATATTGACTAAAAATTACAATAGAATCGTGTTAAACAGTACATTTATATTTATTATATAAATTATAGATATATCGTCTGCTTTTGTTGAGCCTGTCGTATGCAAGATCACAAGCGTGCGATTCACAGGTGCAGCTGTGGGTTTGTTTCCCACTCGATAGAATTAAATATTTCGTATTTTATTTTCTCGTTATCAATTCCACTAAGGCACTTCCGTTTCCCAATTCCTGTTGAATTTTCGAGACATTCCGTAGTAAAAAGCGAAACTCGACACCCCGCTCTGCCTCGTTTGTTACTAGAGCGAGAAAATAAAAACACTAAATACTTGTTTCAATCGAACTTCCATACGTTAATAATATAACTAATTATGTATCTTTCATACATATCTAGCTTATTGAAAAAATATAACAATAAATTTTAAGTAACGTAAAAGAACAAGGTTACAGCCGTGGGGCAAAATTAATCCTTTTAATTGTTGTTGGCACTCACTTATAGAATTTCCTACCAAAATTGGCTGCAAGTTAGTTTTCGAAGTTTGATTATATTCAACGTTTTTGAATGATCTCTAAATGATCAGTGAATATTTCTTGTAGGAGGCACTTTGTAGTAATTCAATTTATTTTTAACTTTATATGAAATGGTCGAGTTTAAATGAAATTTATATGAATTGTTTAAGGTTCCCAGGTTCCCTCGTTCATCCTTCTATGTGCAGAATAAAGCGTGAAGATAAAAAAAATATCTAAACTAACATTTTATTAGAATTACTTATAAAATGGTCTCCATAGAATACTGAAATCAAAAAAAAATTATGGACTTTTGGTTTGATAATAAAATAGAGAGCTTTCGTCCAAAAAAAAGACAGCTTTATTTAAAAGAACTCTTATTACGAATACCAGTTGTTGCCAACAATTTCGTTTGCGAGATGTAAAAAAGAAAATCTCGATTTTTTCCTATTCCTCTAAAAACTTTGATATCTTTTCTATATGTCTCTCAACCTACCTACATTCGTAATCTCTAGACTTTCTTTTGTCTCTAAATTCTATGCTTTCCTTTGTCAATCAAATATTTTGAATAGCGATAATTTTTTTTAATCTTCATCCAAATACAATACATTTAGGCATTTCTATCCATTTTATGGGTATATAAATTAATTAAAGTATTATGACGTTGCACTTTGACTAATCTACCCTTAGAAATGTACTTAAATGTTTAATTTAAACATCAACCGAATTAAGCAACTAACTACATCTATATTGTAAATAGGTACAATGTTAATAAATTACACTAAAATTATATGTTGATTTAATGTAATTAATTACCTGGTATTTTAAAATTGTTTTTTTTTTTCATTTTAACGCTCATTCCGCATAATACAAGTCAGGCATCTCAGTACGTCTTCCGCTTTCCGTCCGAATTGAGTTGAGTAGCGGAAATCAACACCGTGTTTTCGTCAACCAGAGACACAAATAGAAATCGAACTCTCAACTATAGCCTGTCAGACGTTGTCCCGGCAAAGGATATTAAATCACATCAAAATAAAAATTTAATTTATTAACAATGAAGCTGGATCTGGAAAGTTTAATGGAGGGCAGTCGTGGCGCAGTGCTTAAACGTGTGACCGCAAAAGCAGCAGGTTGTACGTTCGATTTCCACTCGAAATTAAAATGAATATTTAATTTTCCTCACTCTAGTGTCGAGTCAAATATCGGGGTTAAACTCCACCACTCAATATGCATTGCCTCCATAAGTCGGCGGAAAGTGGAGAACGGAATGTTTCAACACGAGGTTCCCCGATTCCTTCTGCCTACCTTGCTATGTGCGAAATACAGCTTAAAGTTGAAAAAAGTTAGCTACCTTAAAAAAATAATTGAATATAATAAGTATAAAATAAGTGAGTGAATAATTATATAAAATAAGTAAATAATATTTGAAACTGCTTCATCATTTTATTAATATTAACGTCATAAATAAAAGACAACTGAGGCCATAGGAATAGTAAAACTTTGAGTGCCAGTTATTTAATGATCCTTTTGTATGGACTAATTCGTTCTTTATATCCGTTTTATCTTTTAGACGCTTACGACTGTGGATTCATTCACTGATCTCGTTTTGTTATAATAAAAACATATATTATAAAAATTTACTTTAGATGAGTTGTGAATTATTTATTATACGAAGACAAGGGTTTGTAGGTATGTATTTTATCAACGGCGTTGAGTTCCGCTACTCTATAGTCAGTCACTCATTAAATATTTTTGGAATATTTTAGCTATTCACAATCACGAATTGGGAAATTGTTTTGTATTATACCCGTTAAAAAATCTGTAAAAATTAGCATATAGTGTCTCTAACACCGCGATTTTGCCTCGTTACCAAAGAGATGAAATGAAGAATTTTAAATATTTGATTCCCGCGAGTAGGAATCGAACCGACAACAATTACTACTTACAGTCGCACGCTGCCACTGTGCAACGGCGGCCTTAACAACAAATATTTTACTAAAATAGAATATGAGAAGCAAACGTACAGCAATTTGTAAATCTTAATAGAATGTTTGGAATTAGAATAATAAAGTTAGTACGCCAAGTTTAAGTTAACTGAATCAATATCGGTTAAGCACTATGCAAATCTACAGAAAGCGACGTCTAATACAATTTACTAAATGAAATGTAATTGCTCTATTACGGTGGCTCGGGGTGAACTTTTACTGAGTAGTATTGTGTTCAAATTGTTTTGAGTTCAAATATAAATATATTGTTTAGATAGAGTTTATATCATTTAAACTTTATAAACAAAAGTTTTAGATTTAGGACGGTCGTGGCGCAGAAGCACAAAATGTGACTGTAAAATCGACTGGTAGAGAGTTCGTTCCCCACTCAAGGAAGTGAAATATTAATTCTCATTTACTTTCATTTCTACGCTTGAGTTCCGCCACTCAGCACGCAATTCGGCGGAAGCCTCAGAATTCGGCGGAAAGTGGGTAACGGAGTGTCTTAGCACTAGGTTCCTTCTGCCTATCCTGCTGTGTGCGGGATACACCGCGAAGCTGATTTAATTATTTTTTTGATTTTTTTATTTATTATTCTTTACAATTGAAAACATATTCAATTAGTCCTACAATACGTATTTTTTTCTTGATTTTAATTAATACTAAAATAATTAATGATATAACGGAACCTTATTTACTATTCGACTCGCACTTGTTATATTTATTTGACTATGAAACAAGGCAGTATTTAATTTGTTTCTATTGGTTTGTGGTGCAGTTGTTGTCGTAGTTCTGTGAACAGTAAATTACAATGTAAGTTTGCTTAAATTGAATTAATGGTATTCCTAAGTCTCTTTTTTTAAAATAGAAAGTAGGCCGGGTACCTAGTATTAAGATGTTCCTTTCCCCATTTTCTGCCAATTTTCGAGACTGTGGATTCGAATCACACTCAAGGAATTAATTAATTTGTTTTATTTTCATCATCGTTTTATTTTATTTTCATTTGAGGCATTGAGTCCCACTATTAAACAAACCAAAACACGGGAATTGGGTAGCACGTGAGAACCTATATGCGTAGTACCGCGCAATGGTAAAAAATATTACATAATATATGATATATGTATGACTCAAGTTACTTGAAAATTTTACGATACGAATTTTCTAGACCCAAGGAAACTAGAACATCAGATTTATGCTTTAGCTGAACGAGAAAATAATTTTAAATACTTTTTCTTCTGCAATAACGGCGGATAGATAAACAAATCTAGAAATAAGTCTCTTTCATCTCTATTTTTTACTGACAAGTTCAAATTTAAAATGAAAATTTGAATATATTAAGAATTTACGCAATGCGCTAATAAAGATCCAAATACAGTTCCAGATTAATAGTTGTAAAATAAGTCCCGACTACCGGCGCCGTAGTGTCTGTAGCGTTGACCTTCTGTCGTATGACGACCTTTCACGAAATACCACGTTCCTTGCAGTTTTCAAGGATTTTGTTATACAATATTGAGGGTTATTGGAAAAATGTTGTACCGAATCATAGTGGCCCAGTTTATATTTGTTTGTTTGAATGGCTTTGGACTAAAATCTGCTTTATGGAAACGCTTACATTATTAAACAATGAATTCTGTTATTATACTGTAATAATATTATAAACAAAATAATATTGTATTTGTACAAAAGTACGTAAGAAATATATAAAATAAAATTTATTATAAAACAAACACTTTATAAATATTGCTTAATACTAACATAATAGTGTCAAACGCTAGCACTTTAGTTAACATCAGTCTTTGCGTGTAGTTTTGTGAACAGAAAAAATATTCTATATAATTTTATTTTTAGGGTTCCCGTAACTTTTAAGGAAAAAGGAACCCTTATACGATTAGTATGTTGTCTGTCCGTTTATCGGTTAGTCTATCTATTTGACTGTCAAGAGCCTTTATCTGAAGAACGCTTGGAGATATCGAGTTGAAATTTAAACCATATACATCACCTAGACCTATATAGACCTTAAAAAAGATATGACCGGTTATATAATAATAAACGCGTATTTCAACATTATAAGGGGAATCATAATTAAAAGGCTACTTTCTGTTAATCGATAATAATGAAATTAGCTAGCATCTACAGGTAGTACTAGTTCCAAAAAGTAATTGGAAAACTTTATATTTCTAGTTAAATCCTAAGAAAATAGCCTTAAAACGAGCAAAAAGCGAAATTAAAGCTGCTACTTCAAGTGAGGTATCAGATGAAACGGCTCTGGCTAAGCTAAGCCTGAATTCCAGAAAAAGCTCGAGACCTCCAATTTTACGGTACGTTCAGTAGGCGAGCTCGACTTGCGCTTGTCCGGTTTTTTATATGCCAAAACTTTCCAAGAAATTAACTTTTAAAGTAGTTTGTGACGTGACATTTTAATGAACAGCTTTCTTTGCATGGTGTTATATGAATAGTATTAAAATGAATATAAGAAAAGTTAACTTTTGAACTTCGAGAAAGTTATGACCATTGGATGTTTCTAGAAAATAATACATTTTAATTGTACAGACTTATTTTCTTACCTCAGAACGAGGAAATAACATGAATTTATTCTCCATAATGAGACCTTCAGCCGTCACGTTTACAGACACTGCCCCACCACGGCGTCTTTGCCACACTGGATTCACTTTATCTACCTATAGGGGGGTACAACAAAAACTTATATATTTAAACTGTATATACTAAATTTCTATATTAAAATTAGCTTCAAAAGATAGTTTGTTTTAATCGATTTCTGAGCTGATTGGTTTCTTATTGACAATTGATAACTGCTTATAAATCTTTTTGATATGCATTCTCCTATTGTGAACATTATCTCTTTTTTACCGTGCCATCTCCTTCGTGTGTTCTCGATACAACGTGACATTGGTGAAGCTATTAGTGTCCAACTGGCTAAGAACTAAAGAATGCAATTTAGCTCTTCTTATGAAATTTATTTAGTATTTTATGTTTGTATAATTTTATTGTTTTCTTGCAGATCGCGAGAGAATCATGAATAGAAATATGTTAGCAGTGGTCTTCATCTGCCTGATTTCAGATGTGTTGGGTAATCCAGTTCGTAGATCACCAGATCTGGAAGCTAGGCGCAGGAGTGCCATCGATAGGAGTATGATACGGTAAAAAAAATATTATACAATATAAAAAAAAACGGCTTAACGCTGTATCCCGTACACAGTAGAGTAAGCACAGGGAACTTAGTGTTAAGACACTCCGTTCCCCATTTTCTGCCGAATTCTGGAGGTATTGCGAGTTGAGTGGCAGATCTCAACGCCGCGCTTTACCTCGAGACCAGAGTGAAGATACGACAATATACGTTTAAATTAAAAAAATATCTCTCTGATTGGGGATCGAACCCACAACCAGTCGGTTTCACAGTCACACCTTTTGCCCATGCGCTACGATTGGCTACGATACATATATATACAATATAGAGTTAATATTTATACTCATATTTTTGTGGCAAAAATGTGCAATCTTTTGGCTTTGCATTCCGAACTATTTATATATATATATATATATATAAAAAGACATGTACTTGACTGACTGAGGTAAGACGCACGTACAGCCTTAACCGCTGATGGTAGCAACGTGAAATGTGGACACATGTAGTTTGGACATCCACTAAGACCCTTCATAGTATTAAAATTTTTCAAAATTCCTATTTTGAAAAATTTTAACTGTAAAGGGAATGAAATAGGTGTTGAAAGTTTGTATGGAAAAAAGATTAAATGGGCACTGATTTTTATAAAAATTAAAAAAAGTTATAAAAATTGAAAAACGAAAATTGAAAAAAGAATAAGGGGTTAAAAGATTATATAGAAAAATCTTTAAATCGCCACCGTTTGTTTAAAAATTTAAATTCAGACTATTAAAAATATTTTATTGAACACATGTTTCGTGTTATTTTTAGAATTTACCCCTAGGGGTGCATAAAAAATAAATTTGAGAGCATACATAAAGACTATTCAACAACTAATAGACACACTACTATTGAGTTTAATCTATTCTCAGTATGCTCAGAATGTCAACTAACAATAAATATTCACCCGCAGGTTTGGTAGATCATATCCACCAGAACCTTCTGCAGCTGACATTCGGGAAGCCTTACAGCGTCCAACTCGTCGAGGCAACAATTTCTTACGCTTTGGTCGATCTCAACCCATGACCTTTACTACCGATGACCTCATATCCTTGCTTAGAACTTATGAAGATGAATACGATGGCCCAATATCTAAAAGAGTTTCAAACTTCGTAAGACTAGGACGTGATCCTAAATTTATCAGACTTGGCAGATCCACTGATGACGATAAACTTGGCAATGAACAAAGTTCCGAACTGGTTGTAAGCGGCTTTCCCCAAAGAAAAAGCAGAGCAAGGGACCACTTTATAAGGCTTGGTAGGGACAGTGAGGAATTGAGGGAAAATGACATGGAGGAAGCTGCCGAAAGGAAGAAGAGATCGACTGAATGCCACGACTGTGACGCGTAATTTTATTTGTGATCTAATCAAAGCCATACGTGATCCCTAATATTTTAGTGCCAAAGATTTATCGAAAATAGCCTAAGTACATGTAGTTAGGTGCAATTTTTTTACTATTTTAATGTATAATTAGTTTTTAAATTTTATTCAATTTCCTTTTGTTGTTTGTTTGTATTCTGTGAGTCCTTGTTATTTTGAGTTTAGCATTCGTCAATTATTTTTTTCAAAAGTATTTTATGTTATATAAATGATATTGTTTAAATTTTTAAATTAAAGATACGATATGGAGAGAATATTTAGCAGAGTTATCCATGTTTATAAATTATCATAAAAGTTTTTAAATAAATATAAATATTATTATAATGGATGTTTCTTGTCTATAGCCGTAAAGCAAAATACGCTTTTACAGTTTCAAAAATTTGCCACCAATTTTAAAGTGAAGCTCTACATGAAGATTTTCGTGTAAAATTTAAATTTTTCAATTTAAAATTTAACATAGTCAAATTCACTACTGGACCCTGTCCTATAATGCCTCTTGTATGTCAATTATCTGTTCAGTTTTTTAGAATTTGTAACTAAATGACTACTTTAATAAGACTTGTTAAGTTGAATTTTACATACAAGCTTACATTTATTTTGATTAATTTTTTACAACGCCACATGAATCGCCGCATGAAAATTATAACATTATTTTTGGCCTGATTACAAAATTATGGATTAGTATTTAGAAAAACGTTGTTAAATTATAAATTTTTTTAGAGCTTTGAATAATTTTTAAGTAAAACTTCTCATGCTATACGAATCTTAAGATTTTCTAAATAATATATTTTCAGTACATGTATCCAACAAGGCTGGGCTAAAGAGATACTCGTACTGAACTAGAATTATAATATAATAAAATTTAATAAGATAAAAAATGTTAAATTTGATGTCACATATTAACTGTTGAAATTATAGAATAAAAGGCATACATGTAACAGAAGTATTTTTCCTGGTTTTATTTATGTGGAAATAAAGTCGTGTTACATTGATTGTTGTTGAGTTTTAAAACCTTGTTCCTTGCCGAAAGCCTTAAATAATAATGAAATAAAAAAATATTTATATATA
>DVQM01001459.1:0-12017 GCA_018231645.1 Heliconius ricini | reverse complement strand
TTCACTCATAAAATTCTAATTCTAAATTTGACTAGGCTACGAAACCAAATATTATACCAAATATTATTTTATATATATAATTTTGTCAATATGTTTTATCATTAGCGCCAAGGTTTCACGACGGCCGAGGTAATTATACCAAGGCCGCAAAGTGAAACCTCTACCGGAAGTACAAGAGTAGTCAATCATAAAATGAATCACGCTTGACGATGCATGCACAACAAAACGTGGTTTATCTACGTTTAAATGTGCGGTGCACCTAATCATTTGTTAGCTATCGGCGTTCTATGAAGTTCGATCTGTGAAATAGATATTAGGAAATGTAGAAAGAAATGGTGGACTACGTTAAAAATACACAGATTATTGTACATAAATGAATAGCAATTATAAGACTGTATAAAAGAAAGGGAAATATCTTAATGGGAACGAAATGTCTTAACACTAAGTTCTCAACTTTCCTTTTGCCTACCCTGCTAAGTGAGTGTAAATAAAGACTAATAACTTTATACAATTGGACAGCGTCTGAGAGTGAACGCGATGGTGTTGTGTCAGACTTAATGAGATGAATTATTTTCTAAGCACAACGTTAACACGCTTTGTCTTATTATCGAAATGAAGGCGGAGAATGGAGTGTCTTAACACTGCTACTCTACGAGCCTATTTTGATATATGCCGATAAAAAATTGTAACCCAACACAGATACAACGCCTTCGTCGAAGACGAACGAGGTTATCATTATATTGGATATAATTTATATCACGGACACCAGGCACGCATCGTCTCATCCACACGTCCAAACTGTGGCACAATTTCTTTGGTTTATTTTATATTGTTATTTCAGATTAAATAAGTTTCCAACCATATTACATATTTCCTCGTAACAATTCCATGTTATGTCTACAGTAATGAAACGTAAACGTAAGGTATGTTTGTTCTTTTACATTGAGGGCATCACGCTAGTCTGAGATAAGATAACAAATATATCTATATATATTTTTAATAATGTTATTGTTTTATATAAGCGCATGTTACTTTGTTTGGCTGATAAGTGCTTGTAATTGTTAAGATTGCACCAAAATAATATAATGAAAAGGGAAAAAATACTATTTTTTAAATTGCAAGTTTTTGCATCTAGTCAATTTAGTGCCTACGTAAGCTTAAATAAGAAAGGCCTGTAAGAAGTGCCTGCGTAAGAATCTATCGGTAATAGTCTGGAAAACTGACACTTTTATTGTGCAACGATGTCGTGCGAATTCCAGCTTTTTCAAAGTTCGTAGTAAAGTGTATTTATATTTATTTTCCAAATAATTTTAACCGAAATTATTTTATGTAACACCAACGACAGTGAATATTAATAGTGAAATAGTTATATTTGCGTATCTTTAGCATTTTAGTAGAGTAAGTAGAAAGGCTATAGGGCCAAGTACCATACCAAGTATCATACCATAAACATGTTCATAGAGATTAAGCATTGTGTGACGTATCTAGCTAGACGCTGCAGTTAACAATCTTTAAACTTAAAAAAAAAACATGATATTTTGAACGAAAATCCTTACAGTTACGAGCACTTAATAAAAGTATTAATTATTCATATTATTTGCAATACTTTATGCAAGTAGGTTACGCCTTCAACTTTAGACACGTAGGAGGAGATCTTTACTTGATATAATAACGCTAATACATTTTAATTAGCAAAAACACAAAATATTATTTATAAGTTAATCATATTCTAAATATTGGGTATATTTTAAGAATCTTTTTTATAATAAGGTTTTTCTCTATTGTAGAGAATGGCACGTATTTTGTAGAATAGACAGAGATAAATCAGTAAAAGATTAACATTTTTGGGCCACAAAGTGATGAAATTTTCACAAAAACGAAAATATATTAATAATAAGCATTAACCCGTGTGGAATACAAATCTACGATTTTCGCAAATCGCTAAATAAAAAGGATAACGTCTTTCTTATGAAGAAAATTTACACTCAAAGATTAAAATTTACATAGGGGCATGGTGGCTACATGCATATATTACTACGTAAGGTGGTCTCAAGTTCAAGGATACAAGTGTGTTCTCGCGTGCACTACACATTAACAACCCACATGCTCGTAAAAGGATAAAAAAATAAAATTTCACTTTACAAGGAACAATGTGAAAGTTTGTACATAACAATGAATGCCGCTATATTTTGTAGGTACATATAAATTTTTAAATCTTTATGCTAATGTCATAAAGCTAAAAAAAATATGGTTGAACGTTCTTTTCTCGGGAACTGATTCGAAGTAAAAATGGTGTCCAAAGTCACAGGAGAAAAGTAGTTAACTTATATTAAGTGAAACGCTTTAAAATCAATATATTTTTTTTATATTTCTCAGCTGCAATTGTTTAGATTTTTCTAGTCGTTTTCTCTAAGATTCAAGAAACGACTGAACTAAATACCAGCAAATAATTACTCATAAGGTTACCAAAACTATTTACAATAACATAAATATCTAAAATTGAAATAACGACAGCTACGACTTTTCAACTCGTAAAAAAATCCAAATTAAATAACATATCAGTACAGGATTTCACATCATAAATAAAAATATTATATTTCATAAACGCAACACACACTTTTAATATACATTACACAAACAAACCAAGACTAGAACGGAACTCAATTAGCTTTCCCTGAGATGAAATCATATTCCACAGCGTGAAAACTAGACGACAGACAGTTTCAACACGATATGCTTATATATAGTGACTATAAGATTGAAACTAGTGTGAAATAATAAGTAGCGACGTTCCGTAGCGCGGGTGCTAGCTATTTTATCTGAGCTACCTGAAATGATTGACATTTTTCTTTGTTTGCGCTTGTGAAACTAAGTTTTAGTTGTCGTGTAATAATAGTATCTAGATATCTTAATATAAATTAGTTTTGGGAATCAAATATGTGTATGTAAATACTTCATTGAAAGTGATGTATTCATATGTTTTTATAAATTAATCACTTCTCACTTTCTTTTTTTAATTTTTTTTACATATTTTTCTAAACTATAAAATGTGTTTCAATTTTGTTTTTGTATTCATAATAAAATATGTTAAAATTACTTTAAATTGAGGCCAGTCGTAGCGGAGAGGCACAAAGTGTCATTGTAAAATTGACTGGTTATGGGTTCGATCCCTACTCGAGGAGATTAATGAAATATTTATTAATGTTTATATTTTTATTTCTTTGATAGGTCTCTGGTGTCGAGGAAAAGCGCGGCGTTAATTTCCGGCATTCAACACGTAATACCTCCAGAACTCGGCGGAAAGTGGGAAACGGAATGTCTTAAAACTATGTTCCCCCTGTCTACCCTGCTGTGTGCGGGATATAGCGTGAAGCTTTAAAATAAATACTTTCTTGCCTACGTTGTCAATTGTTTAGGTAACCGAAATGCGTGGTAATATAGTACCTAAGAAAATCGACTAACATATTCTAAAAAATAAAAATCTAACCAAATCTTACTATTGACAAATAAATAACATATCTAAATGTCTCTTTCATTTACTGAAAGGTAAAAAATGAAAGGTATCAAACCGCCCACTTTCTATATCACAATGCGCGGATCATCTCGCGACACGAGCTTGCGCAAACCGGATGCGTTGTGCGCCGGTTTTTTGAAAGTACCCACACAATATTGCACAGTAATGGTAACGTTTCAAATTGTCGATCAGCCGGCGTTGGCGGATCTGTGCCCCATTTAATTTGTAGATTAACAGATAAACGACATTTTTATATAGTGACACACATTCGTTTGTTTGCACAGCAATATAAATGGCACGAAACTACCGGAAGCAGAAGTGCATTAAATGAACAGTGAAAAAAAAATTGAAATATAAATTGTGGTTAAATCCTAAAATCAAATCGGCGTGGCCATCCATAGCTTACTTTAGGGCGGCCACGATTTGTTGACGTATTGTATCTAATATTGTATTCGTACTGTATCTAATATTGTCTTTTTTATATGATCATGGTGGATTAAACATTATATAAATAAACTTTACATTACAAAAAAAAGATACTGATATGTTAATATTACTATGTTAACGCAAAAATACAAAGTAAATACAAATTCCAGTCTACAAAATGCGAAAAACGTTTAAAGAAACAATAAAATGTTAATAATATTTATTTATTATTAAAAAAAATTGAAATTATAAGTATTTAAGGTCTGTGAGTGTCAATTAAACACTCGGGAGTTCTTACTCCGGACCGGTTCCGACGTAGCAACAATTAGGACTTCCTGTGCACAAGGCTCCTGGGCGTGCGAGCGCCCACCATCTTCTGTATAATAACGTACTATACGTTACTAGTATGTGGGTATTTATTTCCATTTATGTATGAAGCTATTATCTGTGTTATTAATATATTGTTGCTAAACAACTATCGTTTTATTGTAACCCGCTCTACATATTAATAAACAAAATAAATTGTATAGTGGACCAGGTATAGCCAGATGATAAGGTGTGTTGTTTTTTATGCTGGATTCGAACCCACGCGTTTCTACGACAGTTTCGAAATCATTACTAATAATAAATATGCAATTTCGTCACCCTATTAGCAAATATAATTATTTTTAAGTATTGTACTGGATAATTGATCTCAACAAATCAAAACTGAATGGTGGTCATTGAGTTATTGTACTGTCAGCAGCTGCGCCTGCGGCACAAGAATTTAATATCAAAATATGTGTTGAGTACTATGTTCAACAAAACGTACGTAACGTTATGGTTCGACGAACAAAGTAAAGTTGTATTAATTGTATTATACAAAAATTAAAATATACATTTTTATACATTTTGTAAGTACAAAAACAATACGAAAGCTATTTAATTTTGTATCTATTTTGTTTAGCCTTCTTATTCCGACAAATAAAAAAAATCTAATACGAATCGAATGTTACAACCTGTCTTGTCCTTATACTACGAGTGTTTTACCCAATAGAGCTAAAAATGCTGTACGATTGCTAGCCAGGTGGAGATCGCCCAGATACAATAATTTGTCTTAACAACTTTAGGCTTGAATATTAATTATATTCGATTTTTTTCTGAAGTAGGCATTCACGTGAACGAATTCTATTCTATTACATTAAGTTTATTGTCATTGATTCTATTATTACTAAATTCTTCTACCAAACAATTAGCACCCCTCGTAAAATAATGTATTATTTATTGTTCTTTATAGTGTTCAGTTCGACGTGACAAAGTGATTATTTCCATGTCGGACGATAAATTTTAACGTGTTTGTTTTTCTACACGGCGTTTCCTATTTACATATTATTCATGAGCCGACCTTCCGTGTTGACGCCAAGGGAGACGATATCTATCTTTTTGAATACATCTTGTAGCTTGTGAAAGTGAAACTTTTACTGATTTTGTTAAAAATATAATACAAGTCTTTAAAACTTTATACAGGGGTCTTATTAACAAATAATCATTTTTAAATATTTATTTATATCATAAAATGCCAGATCTAAATAGTTAGTTGTTGATCAACGATCGCTATTTCAATTTAAAATGTTCTGTTATTATCACAGAATCTTTTTTAGCTTCATCTATAGCTGTAACTGTAGCAGTATCCCGACTACAGCATAGAAGGTAGAACCAATTAAGACACTCCATTGCCTAATTTCCGCCCAATTTCAAACTTTGCTCGATAAGTGGATAAGTTGTATCTAGAAAGAGGAATTGAATAAAATATCTCCCGAGCGCGAATCGAACCCACTACCGTCTTATTTACTGTCAAACGAATCTGTCAATTAAAATATATCAAAATGCACATTCATGAAGATAAAAAAATATAAACAAATTAGTACGTTAGTTATTATTAGTCCTTATATTATTATATCAACAGACATAGACGTAGATGGACCAGATAGATCGATCTAAAAGCAAAATAGAACCGGTCATTCTCCGAACATAAAATTTCTTTGGTTCATTCACCGGGAAGCATTAAACTCAATTGGTATGCTGGATGCGATGAAAAATATCATAAAAATATATATTATTTTATTGTACCTATCTAAAATATTTTAAAAAAATAATAAAATTATAGGAACGGGATAAAATTTTATTTCTAAGCAATTATTATAAACGAGAAATGTTCTAACATGTCATTATGAGACTTTATCCTCTTATAAGAACAGTCTCGACGACCAACTAACAACAAAGATAAAATAACTTTAAATTATTAAAAAAAACTAAACTCACGCAAGCTACGTAAGCACATATTTACTATTCAAAACAGTTTTTTAAAAAGGAATTATCCCAGACGATGGAGCACTAATTGTGAGTACGTTCACAATTTTTATTCGCTCTAAACAAAGAGTTCTTAAAACACCCAGGTCTCGAGGATTCGGTACGAATCCGGCGACAGAGTGCAAGTCGTGAGTTTATTTATCGGTTGTTGACTTCCATGTTGAAGTACGAGCGTAGAGGCTAAAAAAAATAATTATTATTCTATAAAAACAAGTTTTATCTAAACGCTCACAACTTAATCTTATTCCTAGAAACAGATCAACCAATCTAAATTTCTAAGTATTTTTAAAATAGAATTACTTTCTATTATTTGAAAATGATTATGTTTCTGCCGATGTGTTATTCCATTCAGCTATTTTTTCTATAAATATTAATGTAGTTTTTCATCATAAGCTCACATATTGTGTAGCTGTAACGAAAAAACTGGTTAAAATACAATTTCCGCTTCTCACGATTCTAGTAGTATTATAAATGAAGGCAATTTCCCTAATTAACATAAATAAATAATTGTTCTCTGTGCCACATTTATTGCGTTTGCGGTGACATTCGAAAATTACCATAAGGATTGTGTAAAATAAAGGTAGATATTTCATAATTAACTATGTGATGTTGCTATGTGAAGTCACAAGTTTGAACTTATGGCTGTCTAGAATATGAGACTAAGGAACTCCAACTCCCGTTATGCTAACTTCTTCCCATAGAATTACTCAATTATATATACAGTGCTTTACCATAAGAAACAGCCAACGAAAACACATATACATATATACTAAATCAAATTGATCGAAGGTCGAAACTATTAGTACAAAAATTTATTGATCTTATATTCTTGGTTGGTAAACTAACCTATAACATTGAAATTTACAAGAAAATTTAAAGAATGAGACTTAGAAATTCCTATCAATTGAATCTACTTTATAGATCTAACTATCAAGACATTGTTTAATAGGACACTATGACCTATATTACAATTAGTGGAATTGTGTCAAATATTCCAAGGCAGATAGATAGGCTGATGTCATTATAGAGTACTTCATGGTGATACAATGGATGTGAATTGCTTGAATATACAGTATATGACCACAAAAAGAGAGTACAAAGTAACAAGTCACTAAGTTCTCTACGGCATTCTTTAGTTTTAAGACACTCCGTTATTCATGCACCGTTCAACTTTCAAGACATTGTGTTGTGTAAGAGTACTCGACGATGTGCTTTAATCGACAAGAAGTGCTCTAAGTGCTCTACTTAAATAATCCACTCCTACCAGAGAAGATGAAAACCACAATGTAAATTATCATAAAAAAAATGCTTTTAGGAATTGAAACTCATGTAAGACAAGATTTTATCTTCATTTGCACCTCAACTAGTAATGCACACAGGATGCTCAACAAGCTATTGTTTGTGGAAATCTTCTTGCGGTTATGAAAGTAGTATGGTGGAAACAGAATCCTTGCCACAAGATTTCTAACTGCGAATTGAGATACTCGAGTGAAAGGTTATGTGAAAAAAAATATTTTAATACAATATTTTAACAAAAATATATGCTAATTTTTATATTTATGTTTCATTATATATTCTATTATATTATTATAATTTCTAAGAATTATTTGAAACACAACACTATTGTTTAATATTTTATAAAATATTTTATTTTATATAGAAAATAAAAATACGTGGAATATAGATACGTGTTAAATATTAATATTTATTTATATTAGTTAAAACAAATTTCAATATTAATTACAAGTAATAAATTAGTGAAACTACAAAGGTTATTATTGAGCAACGTGATTGACAATACTCATTAGGGCAAGCTTTCAAAAAGTAACTAACAAATTTCATTGCGCAGTATCCCAGATCTATACGAACAATATGTTCGCGATTGTACACAGGATATTTATGAAAAAATAATCTGTTTTATGATTTTATGAGGCCGCCGTGGCGCAGGGACACAAACGTGTGACAGTAACGTGACGGCTGTGGCTTCGACTCCGATTCCCATGAAATATTTTCATTTCTATGCTCTGGTGTCGGGGCAGAGCACGGCATTGAGTTTCGCCACTGAACACGCAGTGTCTCTAGTAAATGCGGCGAAAAGTGATGAGCGGAGTGTCTTAACACAAGGCTCTCTCTGCCTATCCTGTTACACGCGGTATACAGCGTGAAGATGAAAACATCCTCACACAACATGTTCAGCACTGGGTGCCTTGCAAAATGTAACATTTTTTAAATTATATTACAACATTGTTTTGTACGCTCTCGGGGGCTTCTCTGTTATGCAAAGTATCAAGGATGATTACAACTAATGAAATTAAAGAAGATGAAGTATCATTGTCATGTTCAAGCATTGTAGAAAGCTAGTTCTAGTACTTAAAAAAAAACAAAAAAAAAATTTACATTGTAAAGTGTAGTGAAAACGTAATAAGTAAATATCATTTAAACTGGTTCAAAAAAGAACACTATTTAAAAAAAATCAAGTTTCAATTTATTTTACTTTAGTATAATAAGAATATAAGTCATATAAAATATCTATATAAAAATAAATGAAAAAAAAGGCTTTTAATTAAGTAAAAAGAAAGCTCAGAGATTAAAGCCTCATTAGAGACAAAACGAGTCGGATTGAATAGCTGGATATAACGTCTCTTTTCAAACGGTTAACTACCGAGGGAACTGCTTGCAATAAGGTCAATTTGCGACCTTTAGAAGCTTTTTCAAAATTAGAACTTTATAAAGGTGTTCATCGAACTGTAGAAAACCGTAAACAGATTTCAATGGGTGATAAGTCAGCGCATTAACAGTTAAATACAAATAATAATAAAAAATAAATAGTTAGGAAATCTCTAAATGACTTTGATTTAGATATCAATAAAATCATAAATAGGTATATTCACTTTATTATGATAGGAAATGACGTACAATACAATGTATTTGCAAATTATATTATAGCTTATTCAAGGGGCGTAGAATTGGGCCGTTACTACTATTTCTGTCCGTCAAAATGTCACGCAACGGTTGCGCAAACGCACGCCTCTTGCGATACTGTAAAGTGGGGCTCGTATTTAAAAATTGATACTGAGGTGACTTATTAATACTTTATCTATAATAATCTATAACAGTGACTTCATCGTGGCCCAATTAGTAGAGAAACTGGTTGGACACACGATATAAGGGTTGAGAGTTTTACACTCTGCGCAAGCCTACATAATTGTAAAATTATAAAAAATATATATATAAAACAGAATACGTCGTATCTTAGATATCAAAGATCAGCTTCACGCTGTATCACGTACACAGCAGGGTAGGCAGAGGGAACCTAATGTTAAGACACTCCGATCCCCACTTTCCGCCTAGTCCTGAAGGCATTACGCCGTTAAGTGGCGGAACTAGACGCTGCGTTTTAACTCTACACCAGAACATAGGAATTAATATAAATGTAAATAAATATTTTATTTCCTCGAGTGGGGATCTAACCCACAACCAATCGGTTTTACAGTCACACTTTGAGCCCCCGCGCCACGACTGGCCTCAAGATTTTACTATTAAAACTACTAATCCTTTCTCAAAAATCCAGACTCAACAGACGATAAGATCATATCGGCTATAATGGGATAACTGCGATGAGTCTAGACAAAGTCAAGACAGGGCATAACTTGAGATCTAAAACCTAGATAGACTTTATTACACTGCATAGAGTGGGCAGAGACCGTGACCTTACAATTGCTTAAATTTTACTCCTTTTACTTTTAACTGTGATAAAAACATTATTTAAGCAAATTGTATATTGAGTTTTAATATTAAGTAAATCGAAATTTCAATGATATAAAGATGATGTTTTTTACTTTTTAGTTTAATGAAAACTGCTTGCATCTATGCTGAAGCATGTTGCAACCATGAAGATCTATGTACCTGAAACAAAAAAGAAATATAAATTTAATATTCTTCTATAGCTTTTCTAGAAATTTAATGTTTTTTTTGTTTTTAATTTGTTTTTTTTTAAGTATGGAATAATTTTAAGCTAATTTATAATGGCTTTTTTTTCAGCCTCACGCTGTATTCCGCGCATGGCAGGGTAGGCAGAGGGAACCTAGTGTCAAGAATCTTCGTTCCCCCTTTTCGCCGATTCCTGGGGGCATTGCACGTTGCGTGGCGGAACTCAACGCCGCGTTGTCCCTTATTATTTTGTAATGGTAATGCACATATATACATCAACAAAAGTTAAATGTAACAAGTTTCATCTAAAATTTAATAATGAACTTAAGCCTTCAAAATGACCTCACATTTAATAATTTTAGCACGCGACTTTTCACAAGCAAAAGCAAATAATTAGTTTTTTTTATCCTCTATAAATGAACAATAGATAAATTTAATACAAATAATGCCCTCTTTTGCCAAATCAATGATCAAAGTATTTATCGAATTTCCAATCTATATTCCTATATAAGTTTCCATTAATAATACAAATATAAAAAGTAAATTAAAATTCATATTACGTAAATCATAATATTATAATCAAATTTTATAATTTGTTAATTCCGTACGCATTGCTTTGAGCGAACACTACTTGTATTTACACAAACATAGAAAAGTATACTTGTCTAAGCTATTTTCACAAATTAGCGCTAAGTCAAATAATAGTCTTTTTTTTACGTTCATTAATTAAGATTTCTGAATGAAATGCAAAATATGGATTACATCATCTTTTTGTCGAATAAAATTGCCGTTAAAAGTACTGCGACCTGCGTACAAATGAACATTACGTCCGTTTCCGTCTGTGTACGGCGCACGCGCATACTTATAATTACAAGGAAATTACCTATTTATATACAAAATTTTATAATCAAACATTATTTATACATATCGAATAGTATTATGAAAGTCAATGTTATGTAATTTTTTATAGAAATTTCGAGTTTACAAATATACAATAATAAATGCAGTTACTCTAGTAAATACAGAAACATGGGCTATGTTTCTGTATTATAACAACACAATAAATAAAAAGATAAAAATTTAATAGGTGCCCGTACTATACAGCTTACTAACAATTGATCAACGCGACGTTTGATTGACACTGAGCGGTCGCGGAATACGATATCCGTTTTCAATATGACGCACGTATGATTGTTAATAATATATTTATGCGTATCACGAACATCTATAATATTTACAATGAGTATTCGGTAATGCATATATACAATATACACGTATTAATAAATATTAAATTGTTAGTGTTTATTAGAAACTGTGAAACGTAACTAAAAAGATTGAAATCTCTGTATTTTAAGTACATTTGCTAAATCAACCCCAGCTTCGGATACACAGTAAGCAAATCAGTAGTTAATGTATACTGATATTATGTTCACAAATAATATTTACAAATTATTTATATTTATATTAGTATTAAATATATAGTGATTATTTAAAAAAATCATTAGTTAATATGTACAATTTATATATAATAATATCATTTAGTTAAGACTTTTATCACGAGTCTCTCTAAAAAGTAACACAATACAATAAAAATCTATATTCTGTACGTATTTTCTGTTATACAAACCAGCAAGGCTAGATGATTGAAGCAAATATTGCTTTTGGGAGTTGCCAATAAACAAACAATCGATTTTGTTGATTTAACCAACTTTGGGAAGTCAGAAAAATGTCTATATTTTTAGACAAGAGAATTTGTTTATATTATTAGAAAAGAGAAATATATATATATATATATATA
>DVQM01001458.1:0-12018 GCA_018231645.1 Heliconius ricini | reverse complement strand
CGCGTTACCAGCGCTCGTGCGCGCGATCGTGCTCACCTGCGGAGCGCTCGCCGCGCCTCTCCCCCTCGCCTATGGAAAACTCAGCTGTCAAAAATATCAATGACGTCTCGCGTGCGAAACTAGCCTCTTTGATGCAATATTATATGATATCTAGCGAATTCCACTAATTCGCAACTGATTTACTACTGATTGATGATCTGTCTCGGAAACCATCGGGTTAATCAGGATCCATCAAGATAATAAGGACCTTCTAATCTAAAGAAGAGAGTCATTAGTGAAAGTAATATTTTAAATTTAAGATTTAACACAGTTTTCATGCATTCATCTAATTTGCTTGGGCAATACGTGTGCGGAATTTTTCATGCATTGCAGTACAAAAGCGCATTGAGATAGGTACTATTAAATATAATTTGTAATTGCTCAATTAAAAAATTTAATTAAGTAAATTTTCACGACTAAATAGCGAAGAGCGTGAAATTATATGCAAAATATCATGCTGAGGAAGATCTTTTTCACAGAAAAAAAATACTTGTTTCCCAGACGATTACAATTTTGATAAATATAATGTGTCAATAAATTTTATTTCTTATTTATTTTTCATTTTTTTTTAACATTCGTCTATAAATCGTCCGTCCGTCATTTATACATTGTTTACGTTTATCATTACGGTAATCGCCCAGTCGTGGACCACATTCACAGGCTTCAGAGACTTTGTTGACATAGACGTGATGGAGTAAATGGTATAATTAATGTTCGTGAAGTATTGTTGTTTTGTTCTAGTTTTGTATGACATGACCCAGTATGAAATGATATCTAATGTGTCATAAACCTCAATGATTAGTTCAGACGGCTATAGACCAACATAACTGAGAACGGACGGTTCGCCCTTTAGCTATAGATACACTGGGCGTAGATGAGACGCAAAATAAAATATAGAAGAAAAATAAAACAAAAAAAAAATAGTGAAAATTAAATCTAAAAGTATGAAGTGGAAATTGAACTAAAGATAATGACTAGCTTCGTTGCATAATTTGAAAGTTTCTTGTGGGGTCAAACTGTATAAACGGTAACATTTTTACCTGAGAATTCGCCTGTTCTGGATTACTGGCGCATGTGTTGTGGTCTAACTGAGAAGGGGGAAGAGGGCAGGCATCTAGCAAACAGACAATACACACAACATATATAGTGACCACAGACAACCACTTGAATCTTGGATCACACTTCACGCACATCGTGGGCTCTGTGCAATGCTATGTTGCGTGTATTTGACCAGCCTACCTTGCGTGAGCTAACGTGACAGCTATTACGATAAATCAGGGAAGTTGTGATAAAATAAAAATAGAATAGATAGTTAGAAAGATAATGCGAACAAAAAAAGTTGCCCTCGTCGTATATCGGAATAATATTTAGTCTCTAAATCAGATTTTCGTGTATGGTTGTATCTTCTAGTTTTCACGTGTTAAACTTCGATGTCTGTGACTGTGTAATCCAAGATAGTGTTAATCAGCAAAGTGTACACCAAGAGTCTTTGTGCTCCGTAGATTGCAGCCGGACTCGCGTTGATATATTACTTTTGACTTTCATGACCGTGTTTGTTTCAAATTTCATTGAGTAATATAATGATTTTCGGATGATGAAGACGGCAATTTACCTATTTAGTAAAATATTTTATTAAACAAAAATAACTCGCAAAGCGAGTCCCGTGGCAATCGTTATACCATGTACAGAAAAGATGATAGAAGTTACCAGAGCAAAATAGCGAGCGTTTTTCAGTAGTCACACAGCAAGTCCAAGGTGCAAACATGAAACACTCAAAGCTCTTAGTGATCAGAATTAATCCTGACCATCAGCTGGACTTACCTAAATCATTTATATATATTTTTTATCTAACAGGGAAAGATAAACTATAACAGCAAATATTGAAAAGCCGTTCGCGGCTCTACACAATACATAACATAAAAAAATATGATATTATACCTGTTTTTCGATGATGATTCCTTGGTGCAGGTGCAACGTTGTCCCTAGGCGGTGGAGGAGGTCCTCGAGCCCCAGGACCTGGAGGCGCCCCTCGTCCACGCCCTTGTCCGCCTCCAGGAATGCTTGGTCCTGCAAGTGGCGCTCGGACACCAGGCAATCCAGGACCTATGTATTGAAAAATATTTTGCTATAATTTTGTTGTTAATCTGTATAAGCGTTAGAATGCAGATGAAAATTTCGAAAACTACAAACATTTCACGTCCCGGAAAATCTCAACAGGCAATCTCGAACTGTCTCTCGAAATGTCTTGAAAGGGGCAGATAAAATAAAAGTCGGGAAATACGCGTTAAAATATGAAAAATGAATAATTTTAAACTTTACTGCCATTGACAAATTATTTTATTATTTATTACCTTGGCCTGGTGGTCCTCCAGGTCCATATTGGTCGTTGGCTTCGATAAGGAAGTTGCTGGGTACCAAGCCTCTTACACCATCTATTTCGGCCATGTAGAATCCATCATCGTCCATGTCTCCATAGACGTGGATTATCTGGCCCGTTTGAAAGCTTAACTCCGCCTGAAAATATAAATAATTAAGTTTTTTTTTTATTTTGAAAGAATTTTTTTGGCCGATTGATTGAGTATATTTAGTATTATACATTATTGGAAACCGGACATTGACAACATTTTGCAAAGTGTTCACAATACCTGATTTCCAATTATGATGTCTATAATAATACATTTTCTTTATATTATTAAATATTATAAGTTTGATAGAACTATGAAGAAAAGAAAAGATATGATGAAGGTTGGACTTACAGTGATACTTACATCGGCATCGACGTTAGGACTTAGTTCTTGTGGATCATAATCATAAAGTGCGACCATTCTTCGAACAGGTTGATTGGCGTAAGCATCCGTCCACCGATCCCGCGGTTTTGCAACTTGCCCTGTTGCTTCCTGTTCAGATACTTCCATAACCATATTATGGGGCACATAGCCACGTCGACCACGACACTCACCCCAATAAAAGCCATCGGCATCTTTATCACCCCACACCTATGTATGCATACCATTTTATTTATTATACAAGGCGCAGAAGTAGATAATCATCAAAGTTTTTTCATTTAAAACTTTAATATAATATTTAACGTATTAGGTAAAATGATTATATTATATGACTTCAATCAATTAAGTATAGTATAGAAATAAATGCACAAAATTATACCTACTTTTATTGTATCACCTTCATTAAATGGTAATTCTTCATCACAACTTTCAGGATTAGGACTCATTGTCGCTGGATCGTATTCAAATAGTGCAACAAAGTAACGACATCTTTTAGATTGTGGATGACCCTGTTGCGGACGTTGCCCGGGAGGAGCACCTCGTGGACCAAGTGGTGGTCCCGGCCGAGGACCATATGGCTGCATTGGGCCTTGTGGCAGTGCTGGTACTTGCTGATTAAAACGAAATTAATTTATTCTAATTATGTTAGTATATGAAGCAATTTTACGATATATTTTTTTATTATAATTATGTAAAAGAGGAAATTTATGACATAAACTTACCTGATGAGGGTTAGGAGGGCGTCCCCTTTCATGATGATTTCTGGGTGGAGGGTTCTGATACTGCTGCGACTGACCGGGATATTGGGTCGGCTGGTTACTTGGAAACTGGCCGCCCTGTGGATAAGGGGGTTGCTGCGTGCCATGGAAGGCTTGTGTATTCGGGTACTGCTGACCCGAAAGCGGCTGCGACGCTTGAGCAGGTTGGGACGGCTGCTGCTGACGTCCGTACGTACCAACACATTAATAAGGTTAGATTTTCCATTACAAAGCCTTCAGCAATTATCAAGCTTTACAGCCATAAAATCTTTTTGGCGTATGCGATCATAAGCAATATATACTTTACCTTTCAATACATATATATGTATAACATTCCTTTGAAATTCTATTCAATCCCCATGCACAACGAAAGCTAGCGTGCAGCTCATATATTTGAAACCGTATTGTCCACATAGCACAAAAAATCCGAAAGTGGTTCATAGCTTAAAATGCACATAAAATATATTTCCCATATTTTATGCTTACGGCTTAACTCCTTATGAAGAGAAAATTAATAAATAGTGTAACAGAGTAGTATTGAGATCGAATTGAAGCCAAGACAGCATGCAGAAATAATCAAACAGACACGCTGCGCATGCTCGAATGATATGATTCTGTATCGAGTGCTCTGTGGGGAATTTGTCTTCTACCTATCTGTTGGGGTTATATTACGTGTCTCAAGACCTGGGTGGTGTCGAATGTGAACCTGTGTATTGTGTCAAACATCGAGGACGTGAAGACAACACAGAACAACAAAAAGTGAAAACTTGTGATCAGAAATTTTCGCATAAAATTGAGAAAGAACAGAGCAAAGTGAAAAGTGCTAGCACATGAAGAGCACATCGATGACATTTAGGAGAGATCGCAGACCTGCGGGCGGCGTCGCGAAGCCTCCTCGTCTTCGCTACTCGCTTCCACTGCACCCTCTTTTGTGATTTCGATGGCCGGTATCCCCGATTGCTGATAGGTACCACACGTTCATTCATCATTTTTACATAGTCATTGATTTAACAATATATGGTTATAAAATAAATGACATAATTTTGATAAATTTACCGCTGTATTTTTACCGCTGAAGCTTGAACTAATTGATAAGCTGACGACATCATATCCATACATTAGAGGGTCATTGTATAGATATATTTCAGGATGTATAGGTATGCAAAATGAATAGAGCAAGTGAGGCCAAGGTGTGAAGCCGAAGTGAAAATGAAAGTTGTCTGCCGTAAAGCGCTCTCCCAACACTGAACATAATGCTGACGATTATACCAAATAATTAAATATTAGTGGAACAGTGTACTTATAGTTTAACAAGTAATTAATAGCTGTTCTCAATTAATTGCTGTCCTGCTTCAATTATTTTTAAATATCAATTAAAAACTGTTTTGAACCATTTTTTTACAAAACAGGATTATTTAATAAAACAGTTTTATTTCTAATTGCCTCTCCAAGATCTATGAGCTATGTCGTGTATGTTAAATATTACATTTCTAAACATATAAAATTTTATACTTAGTTATTCAATAGGTGAATATGCATTAAAGGTAGCTAACAAATACATCTTTTCTACGATTATTGTATTTGTCTACTTTTATATGTACAGAAGCATACTCAAAGAAAATATCACTTTATGTATGGATTATAAACTGACTACGTAAGTAAATACGCATATATAACGATGCTATTAAAATACGAGCACACTGTGTGAAAATAAAATAAAATGTCAACTAATAACAAAAAATTAAAAACACACTCCCAAAAATAAACTCAATTCTAAACAAAACGTGTCAAGAAGATGATAAAAGAAATAAATAAAAAAAATATATAAAAAGACGTGTTAAAATTCCTTACCGAAGGGGTTATTTTGTCGAATATACTCTTTAGGAGGCCTGTGCCGAATCCGCTCGTGGGCTATGGAAAGGTGTATAACAGTTATGTGAGAGAGAGAGGCAAGGTTTTACTTTTAGAGGCACGTTAATAAAATGAGCTCGATGACGGATTGTCTGTGTCACAAAGTACAAGCTCTTTATCTGTTCTAAGTATACAATCTGTAAGGTGTCGTGCGCTGTCGGGTATCGGCCAATAGCACTAGAGACTACAAATCTAGTTGCAAGCAGTATGCATTTAATTTTGAACGCTCGAGCCGAGTGCATAGCTATAACATAGTCGATTGCGCGCGTGGTTGTGTTGGAACCGTTCGGCAGAGAACTACTTGAGACTCAGAAGATGCCAGCGACAGAACCACAGGAGTAGTATAAAGAGTGCAGTTTGCAACACCGATCTTACACGAGAAGCTATTTATCCTTTTTAATATTTTCACATCAAAATGTTACAGATAATGTATAATTTTAATTTGATGTTTATAAATATAATTTGTAAAATGAATGTATTGAACAAAAAAAAATCTGAAATAGCTTCTTTTGTAAGTAAAGAGCGTATGACTTTAACTTTCATAGAACAGCTAATAAGACACAGATGGAAAGGACGCAACAATAACTTAAGATCAAGGAAGCCTTCATAAACATTGTAAATAAACTCTGAATGTACACATACGGGCCAAATGAGATTTCTGAAGAATTTACACGCAATATAGATACAACATTGATTTGCAAACTAAATATACACATAGTGCTGTGCCAACATCAAATTATCTTAATTATTTCAAAATAATCATGGATGAAAAATATTCTATCATACAGTAACAAAATAAAAAGATAGATAGGTATTTTAAATTATAAAGCGTTATTTAAAAAATCTATAAAAAGCCGAACGTTTCATGAATTACATACGTTAATTGTATTTTTAATTAAATTTACAGATTTCCAAATTTATCGAATAACTTATTACATTTTTATATATGGTATATACATACAGGAATAAAATAAATAAATTTTCACCTGAGTAGTTTGTGGGTCATGTGGGCGATTGCTCGATGGGAATATTTCCTTATCAGAAAGATTCTCATCATGCTCTATCACTTGTTGATGTTGCTGATATGGTTGAGGACGTTGTCCTCGGAAACCCGCGACTGGTTGAGCCGGCCCAGGACCAGGTCCCCGAGGCATTCTTGAGCCGACTCCTCGGAGCACAGCAGGAGGTATAGGGGTAGGAGCACTATCACTCGACTGGCTATCTCGAGATTTGGTTCGCACCTGTAAGAACAAAAACAAATTCACAAGTCTCATCTTAATTAAGTGGAGTTGATAAGTCATAGCACACAATGCGTGTCATTTACAAAATATTATGTGCAAATAATTACACAGCGCTCAAGTAGCCAGTCTAAGCAATACAATACTTACAGTGACGCATTTTGGATTGAGGCCGATCAATTTGCCAATGTCGATGAGGGCATGATCACCGGTCGGGGAATCGACATCAGTAACCTTCTTTCCGTCCGCGTACACCGCGTATCCGGTTACAGGCCCGGAAGCGGGAGGGCGAAGCACCGGTTGCCACGTCACAAGCAGAGTGCCGTCCTGGGGTCCAGCTTCCACCTGCGACACCGCACCAATCACCACCAACAATCCAGCCATTTTATTAAGGCCAATTGGTTTATGAAATCCATACATACTATTAAGCCACATTGAGGGAGGATTCAACAAAGGGATTGCTAAGCTACCAACAACGTGAGCGAAGTCAAAAAATTTGTCCTGGCGCTGGATTAATGGTTGCGATTGACGCGACTTCCTCGAAACTTTCCATGGTGCCGCGTGCTTTGAGGTTGTGATATATTACTTGAAAGGGAGGGGTTGTGTATGATTTGTGGTATAATTAATGTTAGGGCTGAAAACACACACTTTGTGAGCGTTGAAAAGCATTCTTTAAGTGCGTGTGCTACAACGCTTATAGAGTATTAAAATATAGAAGCAGTTTTGTAAGTTATATTTATTTACATAACTGTTTCAATAATTACTTCAAAATTTAATTTTAATAAATTTTAACTAAATAGTCTTAAAATGTAGTATATATTCTTATTAGGGCGAGCAGGAAATGTGAGTGTAGAGTGTATAAAAATTGACCAAAGCATGCTTAGATCATTCATGCTAAGTTTTCGAAAAAGTTCTTGTATGTACCATTATTTCGTTAGGCGGATCCGGCAAGCCTTTTGGTAATGTTCTGAAGTCTGTATAAGCACCAGGGGCTTCTTCGATAGGAACACCAGGAGGACCCGCTCTCAAATGTTTGGCCCTCACCGTTACTCGATATTGTGTACTTGGAGAAAGACCCGTAATGATATGGCGGTAAACACCAGGTTTTACAGTTCGGACCTTAAATTAGATAATTTATAAAATACTAATTGTTATTGAGACCAGTCGTGGAGAATGGACACATTAACGACGACGATTTAATAGTTATATCGTAAAAAAGGTTAAAATTAATATATTTATACGATATTTTCTACAATATTTATATAGAACAGTCTACGTATTGTCACAAGAAAAACTTACTTCAACGTTGTTAACGCAGACGACATGTTGGTGGTTAGAATTAGCTGGTAACCATGATATTACCGCTTGAGAACATGTCACACCACTTGCCCTTACACAAGTAGGTCCCATATTGCCTGTATCTCGACCTATGACCATGGTACATGCAGCATCTCTAGATGTACGTCTGGTGGCAGTCACTGAACGGACACTAATCCGATGAGGCTTTAAAATAATTTAAGATTTGTTAATTCTTTTATAGTAAGGAGATCACATATTAATAATTAGAAATTTTGAAATTAAAGCATAAAATTGTGATGAAAAACTAAATATTTAACTAAATAATAAAATTTTTAATAAAAATTACTAAGATGAATGGTAAAATTAACAAATTTTGTTAATATTTCTTTAGGAATATCTGGTAACTCACTCGATTAGCGTCTACGCCTTCAACCAATGCTCGAGTGCGTTCTGTTGCTTTGACCGTTGTTTTAAGGACTCCATCGACGTAGACGTGGTAACTTTCAATGTTCGCTTGCTGTACTCCCTCGGGCGCGGTCCAGCCAATCAGCACTGACTTGTTGAGTTGTCTCTCGAGCGTGAGCTGGCGCGGTGCAGGCACTAACGACGAGAAAAACAGCTCGGCTGTTCAAGTCCGAGGGCAGATCGCGAGTTGGAGATAGCCAAGCAGGCGAAGTGCGAGTGATATGCCAAGAAGCGTGCAGCGAATTCCGATGTTAAAGGATGGGTTAAATAGGAAAGGATAAAGGTTTAACTATAGATTTCTATAACTACTTTACATATGAATGATTTTATTGTTATCCTGCTAAGTTTTAAAAAATATCATATCTCAAAAATTATCATAACCGTATATTTGTATAGGTAAATAACCTAAATTGACTTGTGCATTGAATTATGTAAGTTATGCGTGAAAATTAACATGCAAATATTGCAACATATTTCAATAAAAGAAATTAAAATGTTGTACGTTAACGTACACAATGCTAAGAATATTATAAATTTAAAATAAATAGGATACGACTGGTCAATAAATACAAAAAGGCTTTAAGCACTATAGGGAAGATAATGATTTTCTTTTTTAATTTTGATTATTCACTAGTAATTTATGACTGATAATATTAAACTAATATAAATTTGGTATCTAGTGGGCAAGTTTACCATTATCGTCATCTTCAGGTCCTTCACTTATATCTGCCATTTCACTAAGACGGGCCACATCTCTGCTTAGTGATAAATCACTTATAGCTGTAGTTGCAGTTTCATCAGCATCACGTAGCGTAGCCACAACTGCCTTTTGAACAGAAGATAAAAGTTTTGTAATGCAACTTTATTACTCTGGCTTTCTTTTATATTTCATTAATTTAATATAATGTATATAAATACCTGGTGAAATTCCAAAAGGTCATCGCCTACTAAACGTTGTACAAAATTTGCAGGTACTAATCCACGTCGGCCATCTAGCAGCTCAGCATCAAGCATCGTTGCATTGGGATCCGGAGGACCCCAGACCAGTAAATAATCTCCAGCACAAATAGATAACTCTCCTTCCGTATTTTCAACTCTAAAAAATTTTATATGATTCATACCAATTTAAAAAATTGGAAAAATATTAAAATGTTCAATGACTTACTCAGGTGGATCATAAGAAAACCTAGCGATGTAAACACAACAGCGACCTTTGCCTGGAATATCCAACATATCAACTTGAGGTTCGTTGGGCGCACCACCATTCATATAATGTGTATTTCGCACTGTAATAAAAATATACTCGTATAAATTAAAAATATATATATTTTCCTATTATATTACTTTATAAATACAAGCAAAAGTACCATCTACATCCAGCATATTATTTGGTAAAAGTCTTATTGCTCTAGGGCCGCGATCATGTAGAAATGTGTCCAAATTTCCTATTCTATCAGTTCCAAATTGGCTTTCTAATCCTAAGTTCCATGTAGGTTGATGTGGCGTCACTGGAGTAGCAGCTCTGACCATAGATGGATTATTAGCCCCGTATCTGCTCAATCCAAGATCAATTTCATCGATAGGCTTAAGTTTAATATTCATAGTGTTTGTTCCCAATCCGCTCGATATAAGTGGATTTGTATATGTTCCAACTCCAGTTCCATAAGCATTTGTCCCAGTCAAACTAGTATTAAGAGCACCTAGTTGTGTTCCTGCAGTCAGATTACTTAATGTGTTTCCAAGAGCACCAGACAAATTTGATTGAATACCAGCTAAAGCGCTCGTGAGACCTCCTGATAAACTAGTCGGTGGATTATTTAAACAACTAGAAAGTCCTGCTCCGGCCATGGTCCCTGTTATAGATGGCCCAACTAACGTTGCCCCTAAACTCATAGCAGCAACATTTCCTGACATACTTTGAAGATTTGACTGTAAACCTGCTAGTGTACTAGAAATTTGACTTATGTTGTTGACGAGAGGGGCAGTGACCGGGTTTGTAAATGTAACTTGATGAGTGTTGGTCAAACCATAAGAGGCAGGCACTGGGTTTGAATACGAAGTAGGATTGTGCGCACTCATAGAGTAGGCTACAGAGTTAGAACTAGGGGCAGTAAATTGAGATGTAGCGTGTAGAGAAGATAAAGTGGGCATGGTGTTGCTTTGACATAGTGCAGCATGACCGGTCATGCTAGTATACGAGTGCGGCAGCGGCGATGGAGTCGGAGAATGAAACTCTCCCAAAGCTTGATTAGATCCACTGGACTGAATTCCTATGGAAACAGAAAATAATATTAAAAAGATTACATAAAAATGCGTTGACTATAATGATGAACAGGCGATATGCTTATAATTTATGTTTTACCATGCGTTGTGGATCTGGAATGTTCGAGTTCTGCTAAAATGCGATTGTCTTGCTCAATCTTTGCCATTATCCGTTCTATTTCAGAAGCTGGCTGCGTTGCTGTTGTAGACCACGTGGCAGTAGTAGAAGTGCCACGAGCACGCATCGCTGAGGACAGTTCGAGCTGAAGCTCCTCACAGCGAACTGTTTCCAAGGCCGCCTGAGAATATTTTTTTGTGCTAATTTAATTGAATTTAAAATATTATTTACACTACATAACATATGTAGGAGCTTCTATACGGTATAATGTATCTATTTATATATCTACGGCTTAGTTAAAACTTACGTTACTTTATAACAAGGGTCTTTGTAATAGATTTCATTTAACTTTAGCATACACTTTAAAAAAATATAATTAAAATATTTCTGTGGGGATGTGGATGAAATGAAGGTTTGAACAAACATAACGTATTACTCTAGCTCGCTAAAATTTTCTTTATTCTGTGTCAATATAAACAACTATTATATTGTATTAAAATGGAATTATCGTTAGAATAATATCTAATATATCTGGGCTTAATATATAGGTTTTGTTATATTATGACTTTTAATATATCATTGAAACAAAGGACGGTACAGAACACTTTACTGGGTCCAAATTTAGTTTTCGTAGCACATCACATTTTTGTTACCTTCTTCTCTAACTCTCGTACTTTAGATTGAAGGTGGTCGACGCTGCGTAAGCTGTGGGGCAATCGTTGTGCCACTCGAATCTGTGCTTACGTATAGTTTTCTCATTATTATTCGAAATATATTTGTAGTTAACTTTTTCATAAATCTTGAAATACATTTCTTATGACTATATCATTAAAAAAAATACACACATATCTCAAAGTAAAAGAGTAAAATACTTTAAAAACTTAAGGCGCGTTTTTATAATTCGCTCTCAAGTTTGAGATCGATCTGGAAATGCTGTCTCTGCTGTCTCAATAAAAAAGAGTGATCTATAAATACGAGGCCTAATAACACCAAACTAAAAGAAACTAAAAACTAAACATATAGAAAGGTAAAAGCAACGAATCATAATTCACCTTCTTCTCCAACTCCCGAACTCTGGACTGCAACTGCTCTACATTGTGCGAGTCGTGGGGCGAGCGCTGGGCCGAGCGGAGTTGGGCGAG
>DVQM01001457.1:0-12019 GCA_018231645.1 Heliconius ricini | reverse complement strand
TGTTTTTGTTAAATTATACGCACAATTTACTTTAAATATCAAATAATAATTTCAGGATGGGGTGTAATATATCTTGTCGTCCGTGCTGTTGTGTGCCGTGTTGTTGTTTGCCGTGCTGTTGTTGCGAGTGCTGTGCGGACCCCCAACCCCCTACCACGACTGTGGTACATCAGACCGTCGTCCAAGTACCCCCGGCTAGAAGACCTAGCGCGCCGCCACCTTATCGTTGAACAATTAAAATACTAAATATTAATCGTATAAAAACATGGATTATTTATTAATATTGATTATATTTGAACAGATTTTTTTAAATTGGCAATATTTTTCCTGTTTACATTTCCAAACATTACGTTAATACTTTCGTAAATTATTCACAAGTAAGGTTTAGCAATAATGGATCTACTCTCAGATATTTAGTAGCTGTTAAGTGTAAACTATCAACAAATTTATTTCTCACGACGATGATTCATTCATTGTTTTCTGTGCAATAAACATTGCATATATTTGAGGATGTAAAAGATATATACTAAATATTTAAAATAGGTACTTATGAAACTAAGGTATTGAAGTATTGTAAAAATTGCTCTTATAAGAGCAGATATATGTTTAATTTATTATTTTTATTATACAATATCAATGTATCGTGTCGTGTAATCGTTATCACCAAGTTTTATTATAATATTAATGTAATAAAAATAATATGGACGCAGCTGATTTATCTTAGAACTTAATATATAAGTACGTGCATACCAAACACGGTTTTGTTACAAAATAAATGATATAAAATAATGTCAACTTTTTTTTTATATGATATGAATATTTATGTTTTTGTGATTTTTGTCTAATTTATTATAATTATTTATTATTGTATCTCATATTATCTATTTCTTGAAGTTTTTAATTTATCTTATGTCATAAAATAAAAATAAATAAACTGATGCTGTCGTGGTGACAATTGAAAATAGAGTCGTTATTGGAAATTATGGATTCTGTCTCTCGGGATAACAATGTCGTTTAAAAAATAATATTGTTTTTAGCTTCTTCACTTTAGTCAGCCAACCCCTTATCATAGAAACCCTTAATAGAGAAAGAAAAATACATTTACACTTTTTACTTTGTATACTAGTATAATTTTAAATTTTATCTGCGGAAATAAACTATAATGCGCCGATTGTTATACATGCACATATGTATATTGGTGCCGTGTCTTTTTAGAAATAAATAAAAACAATTATGATCTGTAAGGTTTACCACTTCTGTCGTAGAGTATAGAAAAAACGAGTAGGTAATTGCTTTTAATTTAGATCACTTGATTAATAATACAATTATACTGTTGCTAAATACAGGAGTTGTTTCAGTTATGAATTTTGCTTTATAATTCCTCTAGCTACACCGCATTACCATTTATTACCATTACCATTATCAGCCCATTACCATTTATTCAGAGTGTAATTAAAAGTACATATACAATAAATAAATGTTATATTTTTTTACACAGACTATATAATTGTTGACTCTAGTAGCTAAGTATCGACTTACTATTTAATAACAGTGACTGACTAAACAGGATTCACTATTTCAATAAATAATCATCAATCATAAGAGGGCAGACGTGGCGCTTCTACACGCTTATACCTAAGGGTGTTTATGTCGAATTCTGGAGGCATTCGCGTGTTGAGTGGCGGAACTTAACGCCGCGCTTTGCCTCGACACCAGAGCGTAGAAATGAAAATGTAAATTTAAACAATTTTTCATCTCCTCGAGTAGGGATCGAACTCACAACCAGTCGACTTTACAGTTACACTTTGTGCCCCTGCGCGACGACTGGCCTCGAGCTATGATAAACATATATAAAAGAAAGCCTAAAATTGAAATATAGCAGGAAAAAAAACAATTTATAACATAAAACTATATTCTAAATAGATATGATTCAAACGATTCACATGAATTTAATATAAGCCTGATATCATTATTGATAAATAACATAATTACAATCAATTATTAATACTGATATTTCAATAAATATATATCCAAATTCAAATAGTTTTGATATTTTTTTACGTCAAAATCATGTCTAAGTTTATGGTACAACGATAACTTGTTTTCGTAATTCGACGAGATTTGTGTTCCAATTTATGCAAATTTTCTTTGCGTACCTGTCAATTTTTACCTTTTTTAAGGAAACTATTCAACGATAATATATTTGGAATATAAAAAAAACACATTATCCAGTATTCTGGTGGAAAGAGAAAAAATGAACGTTTTAGCTTATGAACTCTGTCTTTGGTTAGGTTGAGTTGGTTTTCTTTATCGAACTTGTTATGTAACAAAAAGCGTAAAATTATAATGATAAATAAATATTTGTGTTCCTTTTTTAATTTTTTTTATCTAATAATGCGAATAACTCAATAAAATAATGAATTTTATTTTAGCGCACGTTAGAAAATGACTTAGACATGCCAGCCCTTACGAGGGCTGCAACGTTCCATCCGCCACGTGCACTTTGAGTGAGCGCACTGATAGGGCGTCCCCCCAAGGCGACGCGCACCAGTGCATCCCCGCTGGTGTGTTAAGTGGCGACGAATGCGGCGTTTGGGACCGCCACCCAACACTCTATGTCCGGAACGGCAGGAGGTGGAGGACGGAGCTACAAATGTAACTTCTTATTTTGAATAAAATTATTTGACTTACGACTTCGACTTGAATTGTACGATATTGCGACCCCTAACATCCATAAACATTTGAACACCCTCAAAATGTTATAAAATATAGATTTAATAATGGCTTTAATAAAATACTTAATTTATAAAGAAAACAAGTGATATTTGATTGCATGATGTTTATATTTTAGTGTAATTAGTGATGTAAGCGTTTGTGAACTTCGAATTTTTTTAGAGTATTTAACATAAAGTATTATAGTTTCAGTAAAACATTATAATAGTAGCATAGATACAATACTATGAATACTCATTGAATTGACTAAGCCTCCAAAATGATTATTATTAGAAAGATATTATTATATATATGTAGTCTTTTATTTTTTTTTATTACGTAGAGAGAGGAGCTTAGACAGTTGACGTGAGTGTTATTATAAATTTTAAGGGGAGCCCTTGGGCTTACACTCGAGTTACAAGTCCAGTCCTATCTGTGAGCTCCTCTACCGGCAATGTAATTTTTCCTGTAAAAATCTCAAATCGTTAAAACAAATAAAAACAATCACTAACAGTAATTATGGAATATGTAAATATACAAACTTTTTCATAATCATAAATGATTCTTTACTTTCTTTACGCTTAGATAATTTACAAATATGTTTACAATACCATTTATACATATTGAACGGTAAAAAGCAGATACTTTAACTATTGCTAATTATATATGAAATAATTAAAATAATAAAACTATTCAATATTATTTTATCATTATTATCTACATTTAAATGTTCAATATATGATTTTACTTATTTTTTATATTTGAAATCATGTAAAATGGTTTAGTACCTAAAATATGCTTTTTTATCTTTTTTTAGTGTTATTCCACATTTAGAAAAGAAAAATACTTATTTATAAAACGTATAAAAATTTAGAACTTAGCGGGACCTAGCTTGTTACAACTTATATTTTCTCTTGCCAAACGATAATTCTTAGTAATTATCTTTAGGTAGCGGAAAATTGTGAAAATATCCCTACAGAGATGCTAACAACATAAATAAGTTGTAACAGCGTCAGCGGTCAGAGCGCCTGGTTTGTTTCCAGGAGGCGCGGGTTCGAGTCCCACTACGTTCAAAACTTTTATACGTTTTCTAAATACTTATAAGTATTTTGAAAATATCCTTTTTTAATACCATTAACGCCATAAAATTTAAATAGAATGGTTCTTAGTTCTAATTCTATTTTTAAGCTTATTATTTATCGACTAAGTAATCTTTAATATATTTTTTAACATTTTTAGTGTTGTTCTACAGTTTAGAAAGAACATTTTTAGATAATGTATAATATCACGCCATATTCGACTATTTTCTAAAAAAATTTCTAATGTATTCCACTTAATCTCAATAAAATGACAACATATAGACCAACAGTTTGTAATATCAAGAAAATTGACTACTTCTTCAAAATTTTAAATCACTATTCTTCAAAATTACTTATATATATTTATGTAGTGACGTAAAATATACTGCATCGATATTTTTTTTTCTTAATATTTATTAATGTTATAATTTTCAATAAAGTTTCATTCCCCGAGAGAGAGATAGTCGAACCCACAAGCGTCGCGTTGCACACCTATACCACTGCGCCAACACGCCCCCCAAAAATTGTATAGTTAGTTCCAAATTTAACGCCACGCTTTATCGTACTGTAAATTGTAACAGTCCACTGTAGGTTACAATTATTTTCGCCACCTAAACTTGATAGCTTTGCAAAGTTTCATAAAAATCATTGGTATCAACATACAGACACATAAAAAATTGAAATCACAAATTCATTCTCTAAATGCTATTTCTTTACCACCCTAATTTTGTTTTGTTAAAATGTTTTATGTACAATATATATTTATTCTACTGTTGTATAAATCAAAATAAAAAAATCAGCTTCACCCCACCCCAGCTTTCTCGCATATAGCAGGGTGCGCTTTAGGAATCTAGTTAAGACACTCCACTCTCCACTTTCCGCAGATTTTTTCGAGGCATTGCGCATTAGTGGTGGAATTCAACGTCGGGCTTTTGCCAGAGGCTGCCTTGGTGCCAGAGCGAAGGATTGAAAATATAAACAAATAATTCATTCCCGAGTCAGAATCTAACCTATAACGACACTATAGCGTTACAGAGCAGTCATGTGCGCCACGACGACCTCACTACTTCACTGTTTTATAATGATATAATTAATTTATTCATTACTTTAAAGATTATTCTAAAGTATCTACCGTTAAGTTTAATCTACAGTACTAAGTTACTATTCTTGAAAGAATTGGGTAATTTTCATAAAAAAATAAGAACGAATTGTTTCCCTATAAGTATTTTAAATAATTGTTTATCTTATCTTCAAATAACATTAATTTCTTGCTTTTGCTTACAATTTAACATAATATTTTTATAACACATCAATTAACAAACATTTTTTTGTGCAAATGCTATAAAATTTTAAACAAAGTAATAAATCAAAATCACAGATCTTATTAGGTAATAAATAATTAAAATATAGTTTAATAAGAATAATTATACCGTTTTATAATCTCTCTTAAAATTAAATATTTTTTTTTACATAAGTTTTTGATGCATTAAATATGTTTTGTTTTAGTTTATACTGCTAGCACATTGACAATTTTTCGCCATTGTGGTTCTGAAAATAGCAAAACATGCTTTGTTTAATAAGTGACTTAGATGCTGTTTATAAATTACGTCACACGTTAAAAGGGAAGGAGAGGGATCGACAAAATATTATTTTTCATTGTGACAAGTGGTGAGGAGAGGTCCTAAATTTTGCGAAATCACATTTCAAAACTGCTGTTTTATTTTAATAATTTCTAAGTTTTTAATTAGAAATTTAGTGTAAAATTGCATAATACAGTATGGTCGACAAGTCGTGGCTGTGCTGAAATTAGTGTTTTTGAACTTTTGCACATTGGTCACTCGGGAACAAAATAGAGCGGAACAGGGACGACACGTCGACCAAACTGTATGTGAAATCACACTAGGAAATACCGTAGCGTTTGACGCTCCATTCTCTCTGACTACCCCGCTAGGGATAAAGCGTGAAGCTAAGTTAAGTTTAAGTTATATTTTAAAAGTTACTTTGCCAACAACAAACATTATTTACCAAAAAAAAAAGATTTAAGCTTTATAGGCAAGCATATTCAAGCAACAACCTCAAGTTAAGAGTTTATGGTATAAAACTAATTAAATCTTTTTACACACACAATTTAAAAGATGATCTGTATTAGTATTGTAATGTAGTGCACTTAAAATGAAGCATTGAGATTAAGTCTTTTGTATCATAACTATGTAGGTGTTAGTGACATTAAATATTATAATTTCATAACTAATATTACAGAATAGGTACATATGTTAAGAGATATAAAAAATTACTTACCACTATATTTTGGAATGTATATAAACAATTGTCTTAACAATACCAATGCAATAATTAAAACATAGCCCAATCCATAGATGCAGGAGACGAAACATAGAGCTAAACTGTAAAAAAAGAAATATATTTTTTCAATTTCTCTTTATTTATACACTACAACATGCATAGTGTTAAAACGCGCCATTCCTCAGTAAAAATATTTCTTAGATTGGAAATCAAACCCACAACTATCGCGTTTACAGTTAGCTGTGCCACAATGGCCTTTATAATGTTTTTTATTGTATGTAGTCAAGAAAGACTTACTTGAATTCATAGTATACATCATTACAGTCTTCTGGCATTAATATAGTACCATAAAATACATATGGCTGGCAAACAGTTGTCAATCCCAAATTTGTTCCATATAAAAGTGTTGCAAATGCAAATATTTGACCAGCTAAAAAGTATATATAATTGGGCCTGAGCACACAGCAATCCCACCTAAAAAATATAATTAAATAAAAATATTTTTTATGCAATAATTCAAAAATTGCCCTACTCGAAGGAATTAATTATTTTCATTTCTCACTCTGGAAACAAGGTGAACTGCAGCATTCAGTTCAGCCACTCAACATATAATGACTGGAAAATTTTGCAACCAGCGGGGAATATACTGCCATACCACTATATGGCCACTGGGTTATGGCTACATTGTCTTGTACAGGACACTGAAGTGTATGTAGAACAAAGTATAATATTATTTTAAAATCACATTCTTACCATATTGAATGGAAAAATCTTTCATTGACTTCTATTTGACATATTTGACAATAATATGAATCTGAAGTCAACACAGGACTGGAAAATAAAGATATGATATAACTTTAATACAAATATTTTGGTTATGTATCTTGAAAGAAAATTATATTCCTAATGCCAGTTATTGGAACTTTTACTGTTGTTATGCCTGTGAATCACTGATTGTGACTGTGACTCTTGCTTGGTCAAGATTACAGTGTCTCTAACTGTAAACTTGACCAAGCAAGAGTTACTTAAGAAGTTGAGTGTGTAACTTCTATTTCACTATGCAGGTGAAGCCACTGGTAACAATATTAGTTTTTTATATATATATTATACATAATATATATATAAAAAATAAGTTAGTATTTATTATTTCAAAATCAAACATAAGTATGGAAAAATAAAATTGTTTCTAATATAACTAAATTACCTGTATTCCTTCCCCTTAGAATTTCCAGTAGCAAGTTCAAAATCTGCAACAGCTTTCATTTTGTAAAAGAAATAGCATGTGCAAGTCAAGAGGACCAGAAAAATAAAATTCTCAAGTTGTGTTATTTCTAACAGTCTAAGTACTCCCAGTTCAAACACAAGAAACATACAAAGTCCAGATGAAATTGTCCAGGAATAAAAAAATGGTGACCTACAGCAAGAAATAATTTTAATATTTTAGATTTTTGTTTTTACACATTTTAAAGTAACTTGTTTAACCAAATTAATTGTATATATTTTAGTACAGTAAGAGGAGTGAAGCTAAATCCAAAGTTTAATAAGTCTCTAAATATATTTTTCTGTCCATTAAGATTGAAAGGACTGCTGTAAATTTAATAATAATACTGAATTGCCTTATACTTCTGATTGCAATATAATTCTCACCTATTCTTTTGGCGTGGTCTTGATTGTACATATAATGCACCCATTATAATAAATATCATCACTATAATAGTTACAGATCTGGATATAGTTGATATAACCAATAACATTGGTAAAATAATGAAGGGCAGAATTGCATCCATATCCACTTTCTTGTTTAATTTATTCGAACCGTATGGCAAAATATCCTGAATAGTCATCGTTGTTGATATCATTTTAATATAGTGTCTTCGTTATTGTTGAGTGAAATAATTTAATAAATCACTTTCCCATCTTTGCAACATATAAAATGTTTTCATTGTGATATTGTTATGTTGTAACGTAATTCATGTTTCCTTTTACGTGGGTAAACAACTTTTAAACAAAAAATAGTAAGTAAGCATTCAATATAAAAATTGTAGATTAAACGTCAAATTTATATGAATATGTCAATGTCAAACATCTTTGCACAGAATACATATATCCAAAAGGGGGTTCTCCACACAACGTGACATTGGCGAACTGGCACGCTCGGAACGCCATAATCAAAGAACCATACCATACCATACCAAAAAGGATCTTTGTCATTTGCATGAGATTTTTTTATTATTGACAGTAACTTACATGATATTTTTTTAAGCTTCACGATGTATCCCGCTCACAGGAGGGTAGCCAGAGGAAAATTATTGTTAACACTCTGCTTACCATTTTCCGATAAATTCAGGAAGAATTACGTGTTAAGTGCCAGAACCCAACGTCTTGCTTTGTCTCGACACCAGAGCGAAGAAATAAACATATTGAATATTTCATTTCCCCAAGTGAGTGTATTTTGGCCCAACATCTAACTCACAACTAGTAGTCGCAAGTGGCGCTACACTTAAGATTGTGAAAGAATATGTATACCTTGGCCAAACCATCCAACTTGGTCGACGCAACTTTGAGAAAGAAGTGCAAAGAAGAATACGCTTTGTCTGGGTTCCATTTAGAAAGCTTCGTTATATTTTTGAACCGACTATCCCACAGTGCCTAAGGTGCGTCTTACCTGTCATGACCTATGGAGGCGAAATGTGGACACTCACCGTGAGGCTGGTCCACAAATTCTACGTCACTCAGCGAACGATAGCACAATGTTTGGGATTTTTCTTGTTCATAGTATACACAATAAGGGGATTCGCCAGAAAAACCAAAGTCATTGCACGAAAAATCAGCACGCTGACGTAGAACTGGCTCGGCCATGTTTCTAAATATACCGACGATCAATGGTGCCGACGCGTATCAAAGACCGCGTTTAGGCAAACGTAGTGTAGGACGTCCTGCAGCATGATGGACAGACGATCACAAGAAGTTGGCTGGTGTGACGGATGCGAGCAGCTCCATACCGGGATGGTTAACGCTCGATCCAACCTCCACGCTCCATCCACGCTCGATCGCTTCCAAGGTGAGTTTTGGCCCTCTAAGGTTTACATAATTTAATGTCAATATGGTATGGGATTTAATATAATTTGTAATGTTTTTTTTAAATTTAAATCAGGATTTAATTAGTTTCAAAATTCCAAATTTTCTTAATATTGTTTTGTATTTTTTTTATTTTCTGAGCATAATTCTGGCATTTTCAATTTAAAGTTACATGCTTTTTTATTAAAAGCAAAAAAATTACCGCCAATTCATTAAAGTTAATGCCTTAGAACTGAGACGAACCAGCGTAAGAAACTCAACGGTACTTTTTTTTAAAATCAATTATTTACTAATTCATATTCACAGTTATCTTTTGCAAAATGTTCTATATGACATTTTCTTAAAGTACGATAATCTATATTATTTACGAACATTTACTGGGATACTATTGTAAAAGCTTACACATGGTCTCAAAAAAAAAATGGATTCAATGTAATCGATTTTTTTTATCACACATTACATTTTCAAAAATGTATTGAAGTGCATATGTCAATATATTAAGGTAAGCAGAGAAAATTTAGTGTTAAGGCACTCCGTTCCCCACTATCCGACTTTGCCGCGGCACCAGAGCGAAGAATATATAATTTTTTTTAAAAAAAATTGCTTTAGGATTTAGTAGAGCCTAACTTATAGAAATAACTCGTTTCTGCGATACATAGAATAACCTAATACCGGCTGCATTAGTACATTACCCTAAAGTAAAATGCCTTCGGACATAGTACTATAGAAGTAGTTAAAATAAACAAGGCGAGCTGTTTCCACAACAGTTAATAATATTTTTTTTAACCGGAAAGCTACTGAGCTAAGTCTATTCGTCAATCCATCAATATAAGATCCCACGAAGTAGACGTACTATTTCGTATTATTGTTGTCAGTGCTACAATAATATTGAGTATAACATTAAGATTTTAAATTAATCCTATGGTAGGTGCGTAAGGAATTAAGTTTAGTCTCAAGGGTTATTATTAATATTACCACAGCCATTGTGAGGAATAAGGTGAAAGTGAGAATAAAGTATATTTTATTATGTGGGTAGATAACTGTATGGTTTGAGCACTATGTAACAATAGACTTTCGTGAGAAATATTGCCCTTGGCCTAACTTCCACATAATATAATGTACATGGAGTAACTACCTATCCAAAGATATTTTGCTTATCCATGTGTCTTACATGTAATAAATTTTCGGTACCAACATTGCTGTTTTCAGAGATTAAATATAACAATTTCAATTGTCAATATATCAAAATATTCGCCAACATTAGTTCATTTCAGTAGGTTCATTGTGCCAATGGCAGTGGGACGTCGCTATTCTACCATCAATTGTCACAACAAAACCAACCAACGTGTTTGAATAAACTGTACCACAATTGGTACAGTCCACTGATAAAATATAAAATGTCATCAATTACAACATGGACTGTCAGTTGCCATGCGATCTGCCTTTATTACCTTGCAATTAGTGACCAACGCTCATGTCGGCGGCCTCGGGCAGCTATAGTCCGTTCGGTTCCTCTACCAGCAGGCCCGAGCGGCCCGGGCCTAAGTCGCCGACCGAGCCATCCGTGATACGACAGTCGACATACACTTGCGCTAGTCAGTCAACAACAGTTTGCGCGCGCACGCGTAACGTATCGCTATATTTTTTACCTTATTCGCCGGCAACGACAGTATTGATCGGGCCTTCGCCGCGAAACGGCGTTTCGAAAATGCCTTACCAATTTTCACCAGCCGAACATTATTTATTATAAGAATTCAGGGCAAACGACATTTTGGTTCTATGTTATCATATAAGGATTGAGATTATGGGAATTTTGTGGTGCTCCTATAGATGTTAACATCAACGATATGTCGAAGGTAAGTGTATGCCACCAGTTGTATATAATGTATTATATGTATATAGGTTACGGTAATCGCAGTTACAGATTGCGCTTGCAGGTAGGTAGTTCCAAAATCATGGCCAAGGACGTAACTCAACTATAGCATCTCTTAACGTTAAGAAACTTAGTAAAAATCATCTTATCGGAAAACAATTTTAAGTGCTTTTAGGTGATAACGAAACATCTAGTTTAAGTATTTTTTTTTTTTATAAACTGCAGTTCCAAACGTACAATTTTAAAAATAGTAAATATATTTTCTGAAGCATTCCGGTATTTTTTGTAGTATGATAGCATCATTACACGACGCAGAAACAAAAGATGACGACCGCAGTTAAGCTGTCAGACAATTGATCTATTTGTTAGTTATTAACTAAAAGCAGACTTTAGTTAATAGAATCAATTTTATAGTATGTAATGGTTGTTATATCATGTACCCTACATATATAATAAAGTCAGCGTTGAACGTACGAGGACTACAAGAGGCAGTCGTGGCGCACAAGGGTGTGACTGTAACACGACGGTTGTGGGTTTAGTCCCCACTCGAGGGAATGAATTATTATTTATTAATATTTTCATTTCTCCAGTTATATCACGAAAAATTTCACTAGGTTCCATCTGCCTAATCTGCTTTGTGTGGGATAAAACGTGAAGCTGATTTTTTTAGTAGCTAACAGTCAACTAGAGTCATAACTAAACAGCAAAGGGTTAGAAAAATATTGAAATTAACATAGTAAAACCTTAATTCATCCTCAAAACATATATAAAGTAACTGATCGAATCTAAAACGGTCTATTTAGGCGAGTTGTAATTTTTTTATAGGTCTATCTACTGTCGTACACGCGATAATGGTCAATTTTTTACACAAGGCTATTAACAACATTTAAATGGATAATATATACACACTACAACATAAATTAGTTATTTGTAAATCGTAGTATGTACGTACGAAGTTTATCATACATATCTATTT
>DVQM01001456.1:0-12034 GCA_018231645.1 Heliconius ricini | reverse complement strand
AACCAATCGGTTTTACAGTCACACTTTGTGCCACTGCGCTACGACTGGCCTCAAGAGTTTTATTATTATTATTATTACGTACTCAATATATATTTTGACGATTCAGCTCATTAACATAAAATTGTTTTGACGCAATTAATGTCTTTTATGTTTTTATATTTGATTATTTAAATATTATTTAACGACCCGAACTACAAAATTATTTACTTACAAGTCTGAATCACTTTCATGTCCTAAGGACATTATTATATTGATGACATTATCCATCCATTGTAAACTAAAGTTTCAGTCAATTTAATATTATAAATTTATATCAATTTTGTCAAATCAAATAGTTTATATTGATATATAATTTTTATTTATGAACCGATTTAAACAAAAATAACACTCAATGTTAGAAGAAGTTAGCCAAAATATAATATTGAAAATTGCACTTAAATCAGACAAACAGACAAAAATTTTCAAAATCATGTTTTGGGTGCTGTTACATTTTAACACTTTATAATAATAATATTTTTTTGTTATTATATTTATATTTTTTATTTTTTAACCCGCAGGGCAGCTCGTTGCGAGCTGTTGGGGAGAGGCGACTCCCCGGGCTTGAATCCTTTGGAGGGAAAATGTAACCTATCCTCTGGCCTGGCTCTGGCTTACCTTTATTGGCCGGCAGAGTAGAGCGTGAAAGTGTTCAATCTGCCTAATAGCGGGGAAACCCGCTCACGAGCTCCGAGCTGATGGTGAAATCGGTGCACATCTCTCTACACCCTTAGCTGACCACGCCGATGTTGCGCCTAAGGCACTACGCCTTTGTGTGGGCTCATCTAGTAGGACGCGAGTCACAGTCCGCCAACCATTCAATTTATAACTATTGTAAAGGCGGACATCCGTTTGTCTCAATCAATAGCCCAGTAGCCAGTCCATCCAAATTCCACTTCATAGTCCTAGTTTAGATTTCCACATTTTCCATAGTTCCTATGCATTAACCGGTGATCATCTTTGGGCAAATATAAATGTTTTACTGTGACGCCACAGCTGGGATCCATCTCCGCGTAACCACGGAAAGATGGATCTCGGCTGTTGCGTCAGAGTAAAACATTTGTATGTTCTCTAAGGGGCCTCTACGTGTTGGACCTGTGTCCCCACGCAAACCTTCTAAAGGATCGGGTTCTTTTGAACAAGTGAATTATAAAAGAATTTAAATTAAATTAAATAAGCTCCACACTGTATCCCACACACTGCATGGTAGGCAAAGGGAACCTAGTGTTAAGACACTGCGTTGCCCAATTTTCATCGAATTTAGCAGAACGCAACATTCCTTTCTCCATTTTTCGCTGAACTCATGAGTGTTGAGTGGTAGCATTCATCGCTGCGCTTTATCTCGAAATCAGAGCGAAATAATAAAAATATAAATTTACCTAAATATTTCATTTTTTCAAGTGGGGATCGCATGCACAACCAGTCGCGCTGATCTCTGCAATGCAAGGTATCTTGAATTAGATACAAATAATAGCACAAACTAATATTACATTAGCATTAGGTATATAATGCTGGTGTAATTTACATAGTACCATATGATTTCATAACAATGTGTAATATTAATTGCATTTAAGCATTTTCATATCACTGTTACACAATCTAGGATTATTTATAACTCGTTTTTGAGGGGTTAAGTACCATCTGACACCGGTGGTCAACGCTGCGTGACCACCTAATGCAGAGGCCTCCAATTTTAATCATCAAATTGAGGATAAATAAGCATATACCTACGGATCCATATCACTACTATTAGCCTTGCTTCAACATGAAATTGGTAAAAATAATAAATTTTGGAAGTTGTCTAAATAGATAAATCAAATAACTCGTTTAATTTCTTCGAATATAACGATGTTTGGGGGTTTTCCCCACTCGGGGAAATGAATTATTTTTATTTCTCCGCTCTGGTAGGAATTTGGGTGGAAAGCGGAGGACGAAGTACTCGGACTGTCGCTTCTCTCTGCCTACCACTGCACATACATAATGAAGCGTGAAGCTGTGTATATTTAATGTGCACTATCTGTGTTTAATATTTTTTCTTATTAAAATTAATAAAGTTCTCAAATTTTATAATTTTTTATTTTCATTTTATACTTTTATATGCAATTTATTCAACGCAACGATCCATAAAATAAAAAAAAATGTGTTGCTTTTAACGTCATTTACTACATATTTTTATAATAGCATTAAATATATTTGAATTTTACCTTTGGTAAACGTGTAAGTCACACATTTGACGTTGCGTGGACATTTTAGCAATATATTTTGTTCATTATTATTTATGTAATTGATATAGTAAAGCTTTAGTAAGTAGCCCTATAATAATATAAAATTAATAATCTACACACATCTACAAACGTATGTAGATTAATTTAAAAATATAATTACGAGCAACAGTCGCGTTCCACTCCATAAGGTTTTCGATTATATCATCCGTGTGTCGAGCCAACTGTTGGCGGTCGCGTGTCCGCTTAATAAGCTCTTAATGAAATTAACGACTGTTGCGACGTGCCATATTGATAGGGATGACCAACAAAAATGTAACAATTAGAATTTCGTGTTTTGTGTTCACTTCCCCAGGTTAATAAATTAATGTTAATGCAACCTGCCGGCCTCTATCTGAATTACAACCGAAACGAATTACCGAACCTAAACGTATATTAAATATGTCGATGTTGGTTATCGCTTGTAGTTTTATTTTTCCATAATTGATCTGCAATTTTATATATGTTTATAATTTCGTCTTTACGAATCTTTCGAGGTATTACGTGTTGAGTGGCGGAACTTAACGCCGCGATTTGCCACGACGCCGGAGGCAAGAAATGTAAATAAATATTTCATTTCCTCGAGTGGGGTTCGAACCCACAACCTTTCGATTTTACAATCACACTTTGTGTGCACAAAGTGTGCCACGACTGGCCTCACAATACCGGCAGAACTCGGCGTAAAGAGGGGAACGGAGTGTCTTAACACTAGGTTCCTTGCAGTGTGCGGGATACAGCGTGATGTTGACGAATCTTTTGAACAGTAGGTAGAGAGCACTTATGTCTTCTCATTGTTTTTATAGATATTTATTTATTTTATAAATATTACCTGTTAGACATCCGAATTCAATACTACCTTAAAAGAAAGGAAAAATGATCATTACACAAATGTCACATCTTACTTTTAATAATTAGCCTTTTTTAAATTGAAAGTAAAGTCAAATAAATGAATATACTTTCGCACATAACAATTGTGTCAAATCCTACGTGACTCAGTTGTGTTTTCTTTACGTAGCTTAGACATATTTTTCACTATCAGCAGAGTATAAGGATTTTCTTTGTACACTTAGAAGGGTGATGATGAGTGGTGTTTACTTACGGGTTGCTTAATGTTACCTATTCCCGTCAGGAGTCGATCCCCTTTGAGGCCAAAGATACATCAATGAACACGTGCGCTCGCGCAAACACATGTGTTCCAGAATTTACATCGGCTCTTTTCAGAACCTGATTAGATAAGGCAGGACGCGAAAGGCAATTAGTTTACACGATTGACGGTATAAGCATATTCTGTAACTTACCCAGTTTAATTCAGTAGATATTCATCTAATAGAATTCAAGAAATTCAATTTTGATTGTAATATTTCCAGTTAATATATGACATAATTTAATGGGTGTTAAAATAAGTGGATGCGTAAAGGGATTCTTAATTTGCTAAAATTGTATAAATATTTTGATTTAGAAAAACGCTCTACATCCTAAAAAATTACTATCGTTTTAATCATAAAAAAAATCGGCCAAGGGCAAGTCGGGTTCGCCCACTGAGGGTCCGTAAGAAATTAAAGGCTTTTTCCGAATTTCAGGCTAAGCTTAGCCAGAGTTCTTTCATTCGATGGATCACTTGAACTAGCCGCTTTAATACCAAATTTTGTCCGATTTCTAAGGTTGTTTGTTCTTTTTTAGGATTTAACCACAAATGTATATTTTTCAGATTTTTCCTGAACTAGTACGTACTAATAGAAGAAGCTGCCAAATTTCAACTGAAAGTATCCAATTAATTTTAATTTCCTTTATAGTATCGAAATACAAGTTCTTTGCTATTGAACGGTATTTTTTATTTTTCAGGATTTAGTTACAACTGTATAGTTTTCAAATTTTTTCCTGAACCAGTCGGTACTACCTGTAGAAGCTAATTGCCAAATTTCATCATTGTAGGTCAACCGGAAGTACACTATGAATTTTGATTCCCTTGATAGTGTCGAAAAACGCTATAGTTTGCGACATAAACGGCCATATCTTTTATCTAAGTAAATATAGAAATACGTTTTTTATCAGGAAATCATTGGTCTATAGATCTGAGTATATGATCAGAAGAACGGACAACAAAGTGATCTAATAAGGGTTTCTTTTTTCTTTAAAAAGGTACAGAACCCTAAGAATATTCAACTCAATAAGATGGACGAAAAAACATTACATTAAATGTTACGAAATATTTTTTAATGATACGCTTTTGATCTGTGGCACTTTAATATTTATACTCTGTGTTTGCACATGGAAGACAAATGAGAAAATCTATTTACTATTGGAGGCATTTTTAATTGTATTAATTAAATTATAAGTATTAATTAAATAATATTTAGAATTTCAGAAACTTTAACGGCTTAAATGCAGTTTTCACTCGTTCTTTCGCAAACTTCTCTTAACATTTAGTGTTTATTTTATTTAAATCGTTTGATAAATATAAAAGTTATTATGAATATAAAGTATTTAGTTCTAAAAAATTGACCGAAACTATTTTTCAATGTATATTGCCTTTAAAATTGTATATATTATTAGAACATGATAATGACATGTAAATCTGATAAGTAACCAAATAATTCTTTAATTCAAGCGGGCGAAGCCGCGAGTGGTTCGCTAGTATTAAATATATTACTTTGATACTGATACCGTTAATAATAGATAGGTACTTGGTGAGAGACCGACACGTGTCAAGAGGCGTACGTGAAACGAGTGCAACATATTCACCCACATCGCGATCCGTGGCCTCAAAGTGCTCAAATCAAGATTGAGATTACTCCATAAGTTACGATCTTCGTAAATGCATAGCTATTCATTGAAACATATGGATTGTTATGTTAAATAAAATTTTAAATTACATGAGCAGTTTAAATTATTTAATATAATGTAAAAATATTTAATAATTATAAATGTTCCAGGCCAGTCATGGTGCAGGGGCACATAGTGTGACTGTAACGCGGCTGGTTGTAGGTCCTTCGCTCTGGTGTCCTGGTAAAGCGCGGTGTTGAGTTCAGCCACTCAACACGCAACGCCTTGAGAACTCGGCGGAAAGTGGGGAACGTAGTATCTTAACGTTAGGTTTTCTCTGCCTACCCTGATGTGTGCAAGATACAGCGTGAAACTGATTAATTATAAATGTTTAAGTAACGGAAGTTTGTAGAAATTTCCCTACAGAAATTCTAACAACATAAATTAATTATAAGCGAACAGACATGACTGACAACACTGAATACGCTGCGAAATTCTTATAAGCTTGAATGAAAAAATTAAATTGAAAAAAATCTAAAGTATTCTATTTACACAAAGTTCTTTTGGGTAATTTTTTTATTGCTTTTACACAGTTATAATTATTATTACCAAGTTTAAATTATATGTTGAGTAAATTAGATTTACTTTAAAAATGTCGACGAGTCAACAAGTGCATCTTAAAATGTTGTGTATTGATATTTTGTATAAATTTTGTGCGTGAATAAATGTAACAAGTATTGTGTGTTCAAATAAATAAATAATAATTTCGAAGAATGTTTCGGCGCGGGTGAGTTAAAAAATTAAACGTTTTCTGAAATACAGAGCTTATTCCTTTCTGCCTCAACTGTCTTATATATTATATATTTCGACGGCAAGTATCCAGAACAAATTATTAAATCGCGTCTATCAACTTTGGACTTTACAGAAATCGTCGCTGTGTCGGTTAGATTATGAAAAACTAATAGTTATAGCTAATATTAAAATATTCTCAAGAACATTTAACGGTAGCTGATTTATTGAGCGTTATGATAATTAAGACATGCATATATGCATTGAGAACTTTTTATTTAAATATTCTAGTATACTTGTCCTGGGTGTATTAAACACACCTGCTCGAAGCTTCCGATTGCTTATTTGTTGACTTTCAAAGGGAGACCCGTTCAGTTAAACGAATCTAACAGTTACTCTTTGAGACACAATTGAAAACTAGTTTAAAATATTTCAATATAAATATGTACTAGTTGTTTGATCCGGTTCCCTTTTGTGCGTGACTTCGATGAAGCAAGCTTCATATGAATACGTTTGATTAAGTATAGGAGATGCATATTAAAGAAAAAATATATTATATTCAGATTTTGTTAATAATTATGCACAGACTTGTGAGAATTTTATTTGGAGTAGAATATAAAAGAATAAGAATTAGGTTTGATATTATTATAATATCAAAACCTAATTCTTATTCTTTTATATATGGAAATACCCGAAGAGTGAGTACACAACGCTTCAACTGATGAAATATAGTTTTTGTTCTTAAGATCTATGTTTAAAAGTAATCCAACAATAATATATAGTAGCTATAATTACTATAATACGACTCAAGAAGACAAGAAATTTTGTTGTCAATTTATATGTATACTAATAAATAAACAAAAATAATGATATTTTTAATTCTTAAAAATATACCAACTATATTTTTTTTGTACATATATATTCAGATTGACCAGTGGTAGTCACATTAAATAATTTTTAACAATAACAATTTTACTGTTATAAATAATAAGTATCCTTTTTTAGCAGCTCCCGCTATCCCGCATGCAGTGCAGGTCTGCAGATTCAGCTAAATGTGGAAGCATTGCGTGGTGAGTGTCGGAACTCAACGTCGCACCTTACCTCGACGCCAGAGCGAAAAATTGAAGCGATATATTAAATATTTTATTTCCTACAGTGTATTAAACCAACCGCCACGACTAGTCTTAATCTCAATATGCTTCTATTATAATGTTAATTGTTTAATAAACAAATAAAATTTACATTAACAACTCTTCCTGTTAGAAATAAAGAAAATAATTAAAATTATACTATAATTGTTATATATAAATCATTAAAAATAAGTATTTATGTCTTACAAGCCGGTCAATATTTTCTATAGCGAATTTTCAACAACTCGATCCGGCAAATCCCAATAATTTCATTTTATGTTTTTTTAATGTTATAGATACTATAACCTAGCTAATTAATTATTTACATTATTGTTCATACTGTTCTATTCTACATTACTATTTATTAATATAGGACTTATTTCCCAGCTTATATTAAAAATAATATAAAAGTTGGTAAATATGTTTATTTCAGTGAATGGGCAAGACGCCTGTGTCCTGTACCCACTCCGGATGTAAGGACTTAAAATACGAATCGTATTTATCTAAGAAGCGAGGGCATATATAACACGTGCTCGGTACATAATATTCAGGTAAAGGGGAGCGTACAGCTGTTTCCACAAGAGAAACATTAAACCACGCCTGCTTAGCTTCGCCTTGTGCAATGCTTTCGGATTCCCTGTCCGTCCGTGTAGTCTGTAGTTCATCGTCATGTCATTATAATATATATATTATAATGAATGATGTTATGTAGTTCACATAACTAATAGTAAACTCAAATCAACAATAACTGATAGTAAACTCAATAACTGATATAAAAATATATTTTTGCATCGTATTAATAAAAAAAAAACTAAATTAATGCAATAAATAAAGATTGTATCTTTTTTTATATAGTTAAGATAATTTCTTAGAATTAGGTGAAAAGAACATTTCTATTTTATTGTAACAAATACATATTTTAGTACCGATTGGCGATCAGCTGATGGTATAAAAAATATAACAAAAAAATATGGACAATAGAGTTTATGCAATGGCAGTTTTGGCGGTATTGACGGTGAATTTCTTTGAAAACGAGATGGTCCTTTGGTATGGCAACAACCTGTAAAGATTCTATTGTTAATGAAGAATGCTTTAAAGCTTGACGCAGCTGCTTGGAGCATACGTGGTTTTATGTGTACCAACTTAGCACATAAATATTAATATAAACTATAATATTACATATCTGCTACACACAAACGTGATAATGTATTTTAATATTTTGCAAATTGTAAGAATATGTAGAAGAAAGACGATATATAAAAGGTGTACTTTACTAGCGATCCACACGCGGCTTCGTCCGCTTGAAGCTACTGTTATATTATAGCGAATTTAAAAAATATCTATGCAAAAAGAGTAGCCTATGTATTATTCTGATGTATAAATTATATTACTGTGAAGTTCTGTCTATATCCATTTGGTAGTTTTTGCGTAAAAGTGGAACAAACATTCATCAGAGATCAGAGAATATATTTATTGCATGTGATTGTTGTTTAATAGGAAAAATAATAAAGCTTGTTAAAGTTATAATCGAGTTTATTACGTTTATTTATGTAATATATTAAATTTGGTATGTACATATATAAATACATTGTAGTATATAGTAATTTATATTTAATTAATCGTCACATTCATTTTGTTTTCATAAAATGTAAAACAGGAATTCGCATTTTTCTCTTTCCTACAGGATTTTCAAGCATATGCATTTTTCCCTTAAATGATGAATTCAATTGTACATCACAACTAAAATATATATTATTGTACAATTGGTGTTATAATATTATTTATCGAATCTATCAACATGCTTTTATATACCTACAAAACTTTACTTACTTTATATACCTAAATTAGCAAAATCATCTAAAAAATATATGTAGATGTACATATATTTTGTAGACGATTTTGTTATTTTTTTTAAATACTGTATATTCGTATATAACTAATAGATGATCTAGGGCCAAGTTATTCTTCCTAAAATATCAGGTCAAGAGTACTGGAATTTAATTACGAATGTAACGGCAACTGTGCTCTTTCTATCTTGTTGAAACTGAATAGTGTCTTACCGAACTCTAGCTTAGTACCAAATGAACCTCATATTTACATCAGATAATGAGTTAGATTACAGTACAATCAATTAAGATAATCGCTCCAGCATGAATTCTCAGAAAGTTGAATATTTGCATGAACGTGAAGGAAACTTACTAATGAAAATGTAAAAATCGATACGGTATCTGCAGAATATTTTATTCGAGGTAACTTAAAAAATTGTTTTTTGCGTTTTCCAGCGAAATGGTTAGAGATTTGCAGATAATGCAATTACGTCTAAAAATTGTGTATATTATTATATATTTTTTTATAAATTTACCATTTCTGAAAAAGCTATCATTAAATTCACTTTAGTTGTATTCTCTAAAATCCATGACAACGCTGAATGAAAAGGCGATATTATTTGTTGAGCGGCGGAACTCAACGTCGCGCTTTGTCTTGCTAGAAGAGCAAACAAATGAAAATAGTGCTGCGCCTCGTTTAAAGAGTTTTAAATTATCGCTAAACTTACTAAAAGTCAACTATTTTTCATAAATTACCTATTACTATAGAATAAAGAATATTGGATATTTCGTTTTTTATAAATTTTTCTTTAGATGTCAGCCAATCGTGGCATAGGGGCGCAAAGTGTTACTATAAACGTGACTGGTTGTGGGTTCCATCCCTTTCAAGAAATGAAATATTTATTTATATTTATATTTCCATTTCTTCGTTCTAGTGTCGAGGCGCGGCGTTAAGTTCTACTACTAATCACGCAATGCCTCCAAAATTTGTCGGAAAGTGGGGAACGGAGTGTCTTAATGCTAATGATTCCCTCTGTTTACTTTGCTATATACGGGAAACTGCGTGAAGTTGATATTTTTATCATCATTTCATCATCATATTTTCATCATCATTTCATCATCTTTCATAAGATCATTTATGATCTTTAGATGTTTATCAATAATTATATTTGAAGGATGGGGTTCCTTGACTAGGGCTGCAAAGTTCCATCAGTCACGAGCACCATGCGAGCCCGTTTCTCTGCCCTCAGAATCGATACGTATTAGTGCATCCCAGCTGGTGTGTGCGGACCGATATTTAACACGCTATTCCCGGAACGGTGGAATGTGGAGGACGGTGATACAAATAGCTACGTGGACTGTATCAGGTAATGGGATAATACTACAATCGGGTCGTACAGTGTAATGGGATAATACTACGTAATGTAATGGGATAATATACGCGATTAATCCGGTTAAAATAGTTTCATTTAAAATGTGTAATAATCGTGAAAATCAAAGAACTTAATAGATATCTCGATGCTGTTTATTTGACTGAGACCAAGTGAAGAGGGAGTGACATAACCGAATTAATGGGATTGTCGGGAATGTTGTAGGTACATTAGGACATAGGAAGAATGATAAATTAATAATGTTTGATTATTTGAACGGATGGGTCGAAAGTATAGGTCAATACAATGATAGCAAGTAAATTAATTATGCTTTGTAGAAATACGAAATGGTTGTACTAATGGTATGAAAGGCTTATTATTGTCGTTAATCGAAATAACGGTGCCTTCTCTGCATTGCAGAGACTGCAAAACAGCGTAGCTACATGGTCGACTGTTAATAATGCAGTACTGGTACTGATGATGTTATTTGGCAGTGAAGTGTGGGTATTACAGAAGAAGAATTAAGATAAAAACTGGAATTTGGAATTAAGATAAAAACTTTGAATATAGTATTCTAAATAATTAACAAAAAGAGCAGTCTAAATAACGTATATAAGAATATTACTCATACAACATGTGGCATCGAACCTTCAATGAACTGTGACCAGCACTATGGTGAGAATCCTCCATTATGAAGCGAGAGTGAGTGGCAGAAAGAGACCTCAGTTGATCTTCGAGAACGAGTATCACGACACATGTGGTGGTGGACAAAAGTCAAGTAAAAGAATGAGGATCTCAAGGCATGCATGAAGAGGTGGACGAGAAATAGTGTGATGTAGTTAGGGGAGCGTTTAATTATAAATGTAAAGGTTACGAGTTTGAGCTTACATTCCATTAAATTTTACTTAATATGATATGTGTAAACGTGTCTATTTTAAAAGAGATAAGTTAAGGTTTAGTACAATTTTTTTTAGAAATGTTGGTATAAGTAAAACTTTCGCTGAAAAATAAAAGTATTAAAAGTATCTATATTTATGTGAAAATAGAACTAGAATTAAATATCTTGCAGATATGAGATCTCAACTCTGACATGCAAATATTGCATCTTTCTAGGATTTGATGATATTTTTACGGCTACATTTATTGCACTATACTGATATAAAAAAGCTCTTTTTCACGATTTCGTTGCTTAAAAGGTTAAAATTGGACAAGCGCAAGTCGGGTTCTCTCACCAAGGCTTCCGTACAAGAATTAAGGGTCGAGCTTTTTCTGAAATTCTAGCTTAGCTTAACCAGAGCTCTTTCATCTGATACCTCACTGGAATTAGCAGCTTTAATACAACATTTTTAACCGGAAGTACCTTTCGTCGAAATACGCGACTGTAAAATTTAGAAATACGATTTTTTTAGGAAATCATGGCATTCCTAAGGTATATGTTCTTGAAAGACAGACAGATGGACAACAAAATCTTATAAGGGTTCCTTATTGCGCTTAAAGTTATGAAACCCTAAAAACTAACTCTTATAGGATCATTTTGTGGGCCGACGGAGAACGGAGAGTGGAGGTATCAAGCGGAAATTCATATTAAACATTCAGATTCTAAGTCAGCCAATGAAAAGAGAATGCATTTATGCATCGATTTTACTGTATGTGAAATGAAATTCGCGCCGTAATCAGAACCTTTAGAGTACTTTCCCGTGGAGCTACAGTTATGAAATTTGGCACAAGGTAAGAACTTACAATTCAAATAAAGAAAAAAAAAGTTTATAGGTATTTCATAGAAAAAAAATATTGCAAACTTATATTTCTGTTTAAAGATCTTTATTCTCATTTCGACAATGTCATTTACATGAGAAATT
>DVQM01001455.1:0-12038 GCA_018231645.1 Heliconius ricini | reverse complement strand
AACACGTATTTCATGGTTATTAATAATTGCTATCAAAAAAAGTTAAGATATTAGGAGATAATTTTTTAAATCAAGCGATTTTTAAAATAACAAAGTATTAACGATGAATAGTAATAATTTCTTTACAAAAGAAATGATTAAGAGAAGAGAAGATAACATTTATGTTTTTAATAGGATCAATATTATGACACTCATTTATATATATTGTTATAGTAAGAAATCAATTTATACTTTATTATTGAGGCCAGTCGTGGTGCAGAAGCACAAAGTTTCATTGTAAAAACGATTGGTTGTGAGTTCGATCTCCATTCAAGGAAACGAACTATTTAAATTTATATTTTTATTTCTTCGCTCTGGTTTCGAGGCATAGCGCGGCGTTGAGTTCCGCCACTGAACACCCATTGCCTCCAGAACTCGATGGAAGGTGAAGAATAGAGTGTCTTAACACTAGGTTCCCTCTGTTGTATGCGAGATATAGCTTATTTTTATATTACCTTATTATTGCTTTGTGTTCATACACAAACTTTTTTAATTATATGTTGTTTTATTCCTTAAATATTGTTCTATTTTCAACGTTATTATTTCTTTTATTTCTAATAATTTGACACTATCATAAAAATATTTGCTGGTTCTACATCAACATCTTAAATAACATATTTTTATTAGATTTAATTATATTTTAAATTTTTACGTAATAAAATGGAGAAAAATCAAGAAACTAAGAAATTCTTCTGTGCTAGATGTTTTCTGCCTATTGATTCCGAAGATAAAATAGATGTGGAAGGTCAAAATTTTCATAGAATCTGCAGCATGTGTTGTAAGTTATAGGATATTAGTTCAAAAAATGGTAACTGAAAACAGAAAACTTCTTTATGCTCGAATAATAAATTTACTACGTATTTTCAGTTTGTAAAAATATATTTTCAATTTTTATGTTTTTATCTATTGATACAGGTAGTTAGTTAATTATTTACATTTGTATGTTTGTTTATAAATGCCCATTGCATTAAGTACTCAAAATTTTTATGTTTGCATGGAACTAAAAGTAAACTTGTAAGCATAAAGGTTAACTATAAAGTTTTTGTTGCGGAACAACGCCAGCGCTACGCTGGTATATGCTTATGGGAATTGAATCTATAAATATCGCGTTAACAGTCAAATGGTGTGCTGCTATATTTCAATAGCCTCAGATTTGATTATTTGAGATTATTATCCCACTGTGTTAGTCCATAGTTTTTTCCTTATATATTCAAAAAAATGTTTTGTAACTGAAAATTTTACTCTAATCCTTAAATAATTACAAAAACATAAGTTCTACATAGATACTTTATTTAACGACAGAGTTTAAGATTCTTTACTTTTGCTTAAACTCATAGGTATATGTCGAATGATACCAACATCACTTAAAATGTTCTACGGGCACGTGTTCTGCAGCAAATGCTTCAAGAACCACATAATGACGCGATGTAAGGGGGAGAACCCTTGTTTACAGTCCAACAATTGGTGGATGCAGTGGGCGCCTGGTAGTAGTCATCAAGAAAAAGACGTTAAAACTGAAGATAATATACGGAATACGAAAGGTATGAAACTGACTATATAATAATTTGAAACCAATTTTTAATTGTGATAACTTTTTCAAATAAAAAAAAATCTGCTTCACGCTGCATCGCGCACACAGCAGAGTAGGCAGAAGGAAAGGAAGGAGTGTTAAGACACTCCGTTGCCCTACTTTCCGCCGAATTCTAGAAGCTTTGCGTGTTGACTGGCGGAGCTCGACGCCATGATTTGCCTCGACACCGGAGCAAACAAAAGAAAATATAAATTTAAATAAATATTTCACTCTTTCCTCAAGCGGGGATCGAACCCACATCTAGTCGGTTTTACAGTCACACTATATGCGCCTGCGCTACGACTGGCCTTTATTTAATGATGCTGTCGTGAAACAAATTATCGATAACTCATTATTTGTTGCGACCATTGCGGGATATATGCGATAATATAAATTTCGACTTAAAAAGGTACTTAAACGTGCAAAATTGCATACACTTACACTGTTGTAAATCCTCACTGTCTCACTGTGACACCACAACATATGGGAAATGTATGAGAGTAAAACAAAGGCAATCAGGATATTTTAAAAAAAAATTACCTTAATTAAATTAAAAAATAATTATAGTTATTTTATAAATTAACAGATGCAAAATCAGAAATTTCTACGCAGCCGAATAAGCGGCTCATATGCGCACGTTGCTTACAACCCATTACTGAAAACCGGAAAGTAACTATTGGAGATGAGAATTTCCACAGGCAATGTGGTCAATGCTGTTAGTATTAATATTTTTGCAATGCCTATACTTGAAAAAAGATGATGCTGATAATGAATATTGTTGAATAAATGATGATTTTGAAATATTTTTTTAGATGTTTGTAGGAACACGCCAACAAATAACTTTAAAATTTATTACGGTCAAGTTTTTTGCGAAGAATGCTTCCATAGCCATGTCTTGAACCGTAGCAAAGATAATCCCTCTGAATTTTTCAAGAACTGTTTCGAACACTGGCAAAATAATACGCAATTTTCTGATAATATGAGAGATTTCATGGGAGGGAACAAAGAAACTACTCCCTTTATCTTCATGATGCAAGGCCAACAACCGCCTTTTTGTCGATGTGGAACCGGCCCTCAAGAATGGTTTCAACCGAATGAACCTAAAAAATGTAAACCCTTACTTTCTATGTTATTTATTTTAGAAACTAGCACTATAAACATATTTTGATATAATGTGAATCTAATTTTTAGGTGCTTAAATCTGAATAAAGGAAAAATCTTTACAGCTGCGACTCCAGCCATTTGTTATAATGAAGATGAATCTTGTGATTTGTCCTTCGAAGATAGAACCGAGATTACGTCGGCCCTAAGCTCAGGGCTAGATGAATCGGCAAATATAAAATTCGCGGCTGAAAAAATTGAAAACCTTACGAAATATCTACACATAATAAGTGGAACTGAGCAGAGTTCGACGGAAAATTGGAAAATTTTAAAACAAAATCCTTTACCTTCAGATCCGCTTCATGGTTGGATTGATATTCAAAGTAAAAAAAATAATAAATCATACGAATGTCCCAAGTGTTTGTGGCAAAGTGGTCCAATTTATGTTGACAATGAAATTTTACGAGATATGTTAGATACTGGTAATTAATGTTTGTAATAAATGTGGTGTAACGTGAACTAATATTTTATTAAGAATCCTTATTATAATTATGTAGTCTTTTATAGTTACTAATGCTTCTAGTATTACTTATTGCGTCGAAATCTTAATGTATTTTGGTAGTGTTTATTTCATTACGGTTTTTTTTATTTCAATTCTGTGGTCCGTAAAAGTACTCTTTTTGTTTCCTTAATCGAAATTTTTATATTTAGTGATAAACATTTTTTATAGCAATTCTTTATTCGAATAGTAATTTTAATCGACTAATTTATCATATTTAAAATTATAATATAATCTATGGTATCGTTTTGAGTTTTGACATTTCGCAAATACCAAACAATCGGGGACGCAGGTGTGGCATTCAAAATTTAAATCGTACGAAAAATCGTTTAAATTTACAAAAATATCATGAAATAATAAATGGAATATTTATCTTAGTGCCATATTCATGTATTACGATGTTTTAAGTGATCTACCTTCTTAGTGTTTATAGAAAAATAAGAGTTAAGTTGAGAGCTATATTGGGCGTTAACCGATTTTAGAAACCAAACAATCTCAAAATGTACGGAAGAAAAACACCATCGACATATCGATCTACACCTTCTGTATATTCTCATTACACGGGAAAGTAAGTCTTTAATTTTACAAAAAATGTATTATTATTGTACCCCAACTTGTTGGTTGAAATTTGAACAGTGGAAACTTCATAATTAAATTTTCTGTTTATCTGAAAAATTAATTGAAAATATATATAAAGTTATTCTATAAAAGCATAAGGTGGAAATTGTAAAGAACTTTCTATACTTTTGATATATATATATTAGTATATTATAAAACTGAGCTAACTTAGCTTCACGCTTTGTCCCTAGCGGGGTAGTCAGAGAGAACGTAGCGCCAAACGCTACGGTAATTATTATCATAAAACTGAAGAGTTTATTTAATTGAATATGTTACTCAGGAATTATTGGCTTGTGTAAAAAAAATGTGTCTTGGCCTTTGTGTGCGTTTCTCTTTACAAATGGACTACATTTATGAAGAAAGGCTAGTAAGGCATCACAATAAACATTTTGTTGAAGGTCCCTTCCATAAAGAATTATTACTAGTATATTAACATTAATTCAAACCTATGACAAAGCTGTAAGTGAAAGCTCAAGAATATACATGTTTAACTAGCTGACTGACTGAAATCAAAATCTGAACTTTAACTCATTCTTTTTATTGAAGTTCAATATTTTGTATAAGAAAAAAAATCAATGCAATTGATGTCAATGCTACAAGTATTTTTATTTTAATTATAGATCATCCACAAATTTGCGTTCTTCTAAATCAGTCCGTTCTTTAAGAGTGCCATGGTATCAAAAACCTATATTACATGATGCATTTGTGTTAGATCTGCAAAGAGGATCTTTATTGACTGGTTGCATTTCTTTAGTAAGTATAAATTTAATATTTTATCTTATTATCTTTACATTTAATTAAAGGTCCTGTTCTTCATTTGTGGAGTTTCAAATATGCCGGTTGAGCATAATATTAAAATATATGTTCTAAGTATGTGACTGATAGTTGTAAGCTTGATTTCCAGTCAGTGGAATAAATTATTTTCATTTCTTGGCTCTGGTAAAAGGATAAAGCATGTTGAGTTCGGCCTCATAACATATATGAATGTCTCAGAAATTGAGCAAAAAGTGGACAATGTTTTGTTGTAACACATAGTGATAGTGTAAAGTGGTAGAAGTCAACATTCCAATTTTTTACCAACACAGATTGAAAATAATTTATTCCCAATAACTATAGATTTAAACTAAAGGATATTCTTATGCAAATTGCATGTCACTTTATACAAAAATGTATGTTAAACATATTGTAGTGTGTGTTTGTTTATTTTAATAAAATAAACATAACATGCACTACTATATGTTTAATTTAATATATTTTTTAATCATTTTTAAAAAAAATATATTATTTCATTCCTTTTCTATATAAGTCTATATAGAACATTTAACTATATAGATAGTATAACTGCCAAATTATACTTCTCGGTCCTATCAATTTTTATAAAAAGAGGAATTTGTACCCTTATTTACAAAAATTTGCTTTTGGCTTCACATTTTTATATATTTAAATCAAAATATATAAATCATGTTCACATTGTACCTGCACACAGCAGATTAGGCAGAGGGACCTAGTGTTAGACATTGTATCCCCAATTCTTGAGGCATCACATGTTGAGTGGCCCAACTAACATTCTCGACACCAGGGCAACGAAATGAAAATATAAATTTTAAATAAATATTTTATTTCTTCAAGTGGGATTGAACCATTAACTAGTCACACACATGAGCCCCTGCGCCGCAACTGGCCTTATATATTAAAATTAATATATATCATATAGAATTTACTTAATTTTCAGTTCATAGCTCTCTTCACATTTGCCCAAAGTATTTTTGACTTATACTGCCTGGGCATGGCGGCACCTGGTTCCGTACACTATGGCTACTATGTGATTAGCTTCCAGTTTGTTTATGTAGGAAGTGCACCAGGTAAGGAATTTGTAGTTTAAGACTATTATTATAATGTAATGGAACATTGTCTGACCATTATGTGGAAAAATGTGGAATAATTATTTTCATTTCTACACTCTGATAAAAAATTATGGTAATTTGTTTTGCCACTCAACACAACACAATGTTTCGAAAATTTGACTACACAGTGTTAACAATAGGTTTGGCTCACTTTTCTCCAAGTGATTGCATGGGAGTGACAGAATTTATCCTGCTTAGGTATACAAAGAGTGGGGGTTGCTCTTTGTATACCAAAGCAGGATAATGAAAATAATTTAAACATTGTTATTATGATTATTAAATTGAATAGGAATTGTACTTATTATCACAGCAAGCTATACCACTCCACCACAAAGGCCTACTTAATTTACCTCATTACAATACCAATGCCACACTTTGCCAGTTTGCCTAACCATCAGAGCGAAGAAATTAAAATATAAATTTAAATAAATATTTCATTTTCTCAAGAGGCACACACTTATACCTGGATACAAAGCACTTAGTTTATTTTTCCATAAGTATTCATTTTAATGTATACTTTAATAGTCTTTTTTTTTTTAGTTCGGAATGTCCTAATAGTGTTTGCATTGTTCTCATGGATTGGTTCTGTAGCTGTTTTAGTGACAAGCATTATTTTAATTATAGCATTAAGGAAGGTTAGTATATATTATGTTATATGCTTTTAGTTTTATACATAAGATAGAATTGTTATCAAAGGCAATATAATTGTGGAAGACAGACAAGAAAATATTTTACATTAATCAATACATTAATATTGAATAAGATAAATATTAAAAAATATTTTAACAATGTCAGCTTATAATAAGATGTTATTATATAGGATTATATTTTAAATGATAAATTTAAAATAAAATGTGTCATTCCTACTATTGAATGATGTTTATTTGAAGAAAAAAAATCACAATGTCATTTCATTTGTATGTTTGTTTATTCCATCATGCCATAGCTAGTGATGAAGAATAAAAATAAGGTAGAATTTTACATTCTGTGTGGCTTTTGAAAATAAATGTTGTTTTTTTTTGTGTGGAGTGCGCTTCATATTTGTGAGTGTGTTTATTTAAAAAAAATGTTTGAATAATAAAAATGAAAATAGCCGAGTTTTAACCGCGTCTCTGTAATGTGCAAACACTTTAAAAATATATATAATATTATAAAGAATGATTTTTGTTTGAAAAATATATGTATGTATATATAAAATTATCAATTCTCTCGTGATTCAGTAAAAAAGAGTAAATTGATTGCAATTTAAGTCATAAAGGCATGGTAGATGATAAGAATCTAGTGTCATGACACTCCAATCTCCATTTGCTTTTAATTTTAAAGTAATTCTCTTAATGTGACGAAATGAATGCTTTTTTCTAGCCACCACATGAAAATGAAAATAATTAAAATATAAATAATTATCTCTAAACTCTTATTTTTTCCTATTATTTGTTACAGGAATATGAAAAAAGAATCGTGCCGTGGCTGTACACATTTGGTGTTTTCATTCTATTCAGAACGGTTGCGTTCATTTTCGCCTCCATAGTCAACGATATGATATTTGCCTATAATATATTTATATGCCTTTGTTGGATTGTCTTTTGTTTGGTCGGCTTATATGGATGGGTACTGGTCTACAGTTTGTATTTGGAGTTGTCTGATTTGACGAAATTGGAGGATTTGGCCCATTTGCGGGTAGGTTTTTGTTTAGTTTAGCGGTTTATCACGTATATAGAAGACGGAGTGTCTTGACAATAAGATACCCTCTGTCTATGCTGTTATATGTCAGATACAGTTTTAAACTTTAAAAAAAAATTCAAAGAAGTTTTGGGATATTGTAAAAATTATGTATTTCTACATATAATATAATTTAAGTTATATTATAATTAAAAAATATATTTTTTGTCATATTTATAATCAAATTTTAAACTTGATTAATTTGTTTACTCCAGATGGGCACAATGGCGTCCCTGAACGCGTCCCTCGCGGGCTCGCGGCCCACCACCCCGCACTCCACGGTGTCCACGATGCCCGCCTCGCAGATGTGACCAGCTGTGCCGCCCGAGGAGGTGCCGCTCACCGAGGGCCTGCAGACTGAGGTGTAGTGATTGATACCAGCACTGTTAGATAGTGATGAGTGATTTCAATTTTTTTTTATTGTTTCTAAATTGAAACGAAATTTTAGTAAAGTACCTTGACACTAGGTCTCTGCCTACTTTACTATTTTAATGTTTACAATTAATGTAAGAATTAAAAAAAATAAGTATGCTGTATGGTTGACGAGTTGTGGCTGCCCTCATGAAGTTAGATGTAGATGGCAGTACAGATTTTATGTGAAGACTTTTCTTACTTTTATAATTTAACTATATTTCTTCAGAAATGATAAATACGTAAAAGGTTACAAATTTCTAACCCCATGACCACGACTCGTCGACCGTATTGTAAGTAATTTAGTCTTAAGCTACTTGCACTGATCAAGCATTTACCAAGTGTTCTTTAAGCCGTCCACAATATTCTTTAGAATATAGTGCTTAAGTATAAATAAAATAATTATATTGACTTATTTTATATTTACTATTGAATACTATTCTAATTTTGAAGTTATGTTATATTGTAGGCTTAGAGTGTAGACTTGATAACAGCCTATTTAAGTAAACTCTCAGGAGAGAAAAAAAACCACCTTTAAAAATTATAAGTATACCTATATTATCAGAAAATTTTTATAATTTTTGATATTTGTGTTGTTTTCTTTACTATGTGAGTTCTAAAGGTAAAGGTCAATTTTGTATTTTTTATTCATTGTAGTATGGTACAAAAATGGATGAATACATATATGGTGATTAAAAACTTTCTTTTTTGTTTAAACTTTAACAAACAATTTTATCTTATTTCTATTTTAGTGCTAGCAGAGGCCAGTTGGGTCACAAGGACCTAAGCGTGCTGCTGTAAACAGCTACACGGTCCAGGTCATAAGTTAAATTTCCAGCCGAGAAAATTAAATATTTAATATTTTTATTTTCTTTGCTCTGCAAACGAGGCGAACCTGACGTTAAGTTCCGCTACTCTAAGGAAGACTTCTAAAGGTCTTAATGAGTACAGAGTGTATGAACACTAGGTTCCGTGGTTTCTTCTACCTACCCTGCTATATCTGGGATACATGAAGCTAAGAAAAAAATAATTGATACTAATAAATTATTATATAAAATCTCTATCTTAGTGTTATTGTTAATATATAAAACGATGGTAGCAGCAATCACATATTTAGAGCATGCATTCCTTAAAAGTGTACCAAATGTACAAAAAACTATGAAATCTGAACAAGTTTATAAGTAAAAATTTAAAGTTTCGAATTTTTTATATAGAAAAAAAAGGTATTTTTTTTTGCGTCGATATATTGTTAACCATTTTTACGTATCTTATATGAAATATATATTGTAATAACAATTATTATTATATTGTATAAATAAAATATTTAACAACAAAATATATTGAACTCAATATGTTTATATTTTTAAGTGAAAAAATGCCCTTATTTAGTCATTTTATATCTCCGTCCAATGATTTGTTCATTACAATGTTTCATTTCATTATTCATTTCATTATTGAATCTCTATTATTATGAAAAAAACTATTGTAGTCATATATTTTATATTAAATAACAAAAACTCTTATTAGTAAACGTCTATTGCATTATATTTATAATATTGTATTTTAAATGAACTAATATTAAATCTGCATGACATGAAAAAACTATGCAATTTTTTTATAATACAAAGACAATTTAACATATAAAAATATGACTCTTCAAGGTAAAAATATGACTAAAGAGTATAATTGTCAATATTTGCCAATTCTTTAATTGATATACTTTTTTTTATTTACTATAATAACCACCTAGAATTTATTTTATGGGTATAGTTGGCGAGTCATGGCCGCCCGCCCTAAAGTGAGCCGCAGATGGCGTAGACTTGTTATTATATAAATTTTCCTCTACAGTGTACAATGCGCAAAACTTTACGGTATTTAGTTTAAAGACCGCCACGATTCATTAACCATACTGTACAACATAAAGTACCAATACTTTTATTATTACTTTACTTTTAACTGTGAAAGCTCTAAAATTCTACATTATATCTATTCCTATTTCCTAGTTATTGTATGGAAATAATATTAAATAAAAAAATGTGTAGACTAATAAATGTAAAATTAACGGCGTTGAATTCCGCCTCTAAACACGCCTGTTCAATGCCTTTCGAATGCGGCGAAAACTGGGGAATTGGAAGTGTTTTAATGGGCCTGCCTACCCTTTGCGGAATACGCCGTGAAGCTAACAAATTGTAATGTCGTTATTATGCACCTAGCGGCCTTTTTTTATTTTTTTTATTTTTATATTCGGCGTCTATTTTTTTATATTATTAATTAATGACTTAACTAATAATATTTAAGATTTAATATTATTAATTAAGTTTAACATTTATAGTTTTATTATATTGTGGCATTGTACCATAAATTTTATTAATATCTTTTATTATATTTAAAAGGAGTGTTATTGTATTTTAAAAATCATTTTTTTATAAATAAATATTTTTTACTTGTCCATGTGTTTTCGTTAATTTACTCCATATGTCTGATATTTTATTTTTGGTATTTATTACTTGTCTAGAGTGAGGAAATGAAAATATTTGGTATTTTATTACCCCGAGTGGAAATCGAATTCACAACCCAACCTAAATTTAATTTCACATCTCTTCATATTAAAAAAATATATATTTTTTAGCTTTACACTGTATCCCGCACACAACAGAATAGGAAGAGGAAATCAGTGTTAAGTACCATTACTTATTAAGTTGCGGAACTCAACGCCACGCTTTGCCTCGTTACCAGAGCGAAGAAAATGTAAATATTAAAGATTACATTTACTCAAGGTCAGTCGAATTGACGGCACTGGCTACATAATATGAAGGTTTAAAATATGAAACACATGTATTTAAATATAATTTTATTTCATATAACATTTATTTATACAATAGATAATATCGACCTGTAAATACCTTGCTTTAGTGCATTTCACGTACAAAAGTCAGCATTAACATATTTAATTTCAGATTAACACTTAATTTTATGGAAAACTTGTGACCCATACGCGGCTTCGCCCGCTTAAACTTTTTGTTTAGTTTAATAATATAGCCAAATTATACAAAATCTTTACATAAATTGTAGCCTATATGTTATTCTGATGTATAATCTATATTACTGTGAAGGGACATCTAAGTCGTTTAGTAGTTTTTGTGTAAAAGTAGAACAAACATCCATCCTCAAAAACTTTTGACATTTTTATTATCAAAGTAGGATTATATACTAATTTATAAATCAAAATAATATATATAGTATTAAAATTTAAAAGTAGACAGTTTCCACCCATAATCGAGTGGTGAAACTAAACGCTGCGTTGTATATGTAGAGAAAATTAAATAACTCTTCCGACTTAGAATCAAATCTACAACCATTGCCTTTACTGGCTACTGATAAAATTGTAGACAATCATATACTGACAATTATGTTAAATAACGGTTATGGGATGAAACATCACTCATGTATTCAAAATATATTATTAAAAATAGACGAATACCGTATAAAATAGTGATTCTTCAATAGATTTTTTCTTTAAATATGCATAAGTCAGTTTCGCAAAATCTATGATCCAGTGGTGGAACTCAAAGTAGCGGTTACCAGAGCGCGGAAATGAAAACATTAAATGTTTAATTGAAGCCCTCGAGTGAGAATGAAACCCACAAAGGTCGGGTTTACAGCCACACACTGTGCCACTCTGCCACGTATGTATGAGTTATAGAGAATATAATTTAAATGTAACGTATAACAAGGACTTCATCCAAATATAACAATATATATTTCCATATCATGTTAAATAGGTACAGCCATTTATTAAAATATAATTTATATTGATTACACTAGAATTATATATATAAATAAGATTAAAACAAATACGAGTATATCATATAGCAAAACAATAAGCTCAGGAACTATTACGATGACTTTAAATTATTTTATTAATCAAATATAAAAACGACTAATATAATAATATTATAAGTATACTGTAGAAATGCATTTATTGTGAGGATTTAAAAATATATCTAAGACTTACCTATTTCTAAATTTTTAGTAGTTAAATTAAAAAAGACAATCCAACTTTCACATTTATAACTGGTATCAAAAACATTTCCCGCGGAAATTGAAATATACAGAA
>DVQM01001454.1:0-12038 GCA_018231645.1 Heliconius ricini | reverse complement strand
AGGGGGTGGTCGCAGCGCTGTGAAAGACAGCCGGCTGCGAAGTCTTCGCTGAGGTGCCCCATAGTTATTTTTTCTTCTGGGCCTTCTCAGCGGCCTTGGTGATTTTACCTGTGGTAACCTCCTTGAAGGTAACACTCTGAAACAAAGAAATACATGTATTAAAATCAGATTTAGGAATATAAATTAAGATATGAAAAGAATTTTATCTAAAGGAAAACCAATACACAGTCATTAGTAGCAGGTATATTAAATTAGTATACATTCCAATTCTAAGTGTCTAAATTAAAACATGTTGAAAACATGTTTAAAACCCAAAAGTCGTAAAGTTTCTTGTTTCAAGCAAGAACGCACACAAGATGGTGTGTGTATGTGTGTGTGTACCTTGATGACGCCGACGGCGACGGTCTGGCGCATGTCGCGCACGGCGAAGCGCCCCAGCGGCGGGAACTCCTGGAAGGACTCCACGCACAGCGCCTTCGTGGGCACCAGCGTCACGATGGCCGCGTCGCCCGACTTGATCGACTTCGGCTCCACCTCGGTGGTCTTGCCTGCCGTCCATATTTATCAAATAAGTACTTAATACATTAAAGTTATTAAACTTTCAATGATAATAAAATGAAGTTCATTTTACAAGAGTTATAATTATCCATTGTTCAACTTTATCAGATAAAGTACGCTCTAGTCTATTATATTGATAAAATATTTCAATTCTTGTAAATAATAATTCAATTCATATATCTTTCTTATGCACTTTGTAAGCCCATCCAAGGTTAGTTACTAATTACTTAAGAATTCTGATATGGTAAACATCACATATTTTCTTTTCATAGGCTACTAACAAACAAGACATATTTTTTACGTTAATTCCCTCGACAATATGAGATTTTATATACATAAAAAATCATTAAGAACAGCAAAAAGCAATGTTTACCGGTACGGCGGTCGCACTTCTCCTTGATCTCCGCGAACTTGCAGGCGATGTGCGCGGTGTGGCAGTCCAGCACCGGCGTGTAGCCGTTGCTGATCTGCCCCGGGTGGTTCAGCACGATCACCTGCGGACGCGGACACCATCGCCTCATGTCAGTGGAGGATTTACACATGTATATTTTAGACTAGCCGCCCGCTCGCGGCTTCGTCCGCTTGAACACCACTATTTATTAACTAATCTGAATTAGCTTCGTTCCTAACAAAATTACAACTTTTGGTACAATATTCATACATTGGAAAGTTAGGGTTTTCTAGACAAACAAACGGTTCATAAATTTGCCCCATAAAATCAATCATTATTTTAAGCTTGGGTTCATAAATTTGTGGCCCCATAAAATCAATCATTATTTTAAGCTTGCATAAAGTAAATAATAATAAGCCAAAATTGTAAATAGATATCCCCGATACGGGGAAAAGTACTAAGAAAATTTAGTGTGTTGTTTGCTGTCTTTAATAAGCATTTTGATTAAATTTAGTTTTATTTTATACATGTGGTAGTCTTAAAATAATAATGAATAGGTAGGTATTTAATAAATTGGGAAACCATTTCGCTATGCCTATAAATTATATAACCCGGTTTATCTGATATGTATTTTTTTGAAGCCAAAATTATAGAGTCAGTTCCCTAAATATGGACCATATTTGTACAAAATTTGCACAATATATATTACTACTACCTTTCTACTTAAGGTCTTGTTAAATAAAAAAAATGTATTCAATATTGAGTAATCGAACAGTCAAAAAGTGACTTGCGTGTTGACAAATCTTATAGATATAGACGCAGATTTGACCTTCACATAATGTCAGAGCCTAGGAATGTAACGACTTTAAAATGAGTCAGTTACAAATAAAATTACAAATTAAAGAGCCTAAACGAGAATTCGCTTAGCATTTTATCTCACTTAGTCTTATTGCAAATATTAATCAATTTAAAATTAGAATGTTTAAAAGATTGTGTTAAGTATTTTATTTTTAAGATTCTATTTTATTAAATTTCTTAGCATTGATCTTTATTGTGTTGAATGTGTCGTGTTTAGTTCTTTCAAGCCTTCTTTATTTTTATAATAAATTGCCTTTTCCAAAGAAGTTACACATATTATACCAGAAATTATAACATACTCCGAAAATTATATAAGTCACACATAATGACGTCATAGTAAGAAATTGCCTTATTATTTTAATATTCATATAGACATATGTGCATATATTATATCGGTTATAGGAACAGTGGGCACTCACTCATGTACTGTTAGAGATTTAAATGAGTACTTTATATATTAAATATCAAGTCGCATTTTTTATTTGAAACTCGAGATCTGAGGCCTAAAATATATCCTACCTACCTATCGACTTTATACTTTCGATTAAGCAAGAATGTATGCTAAATCAGTTCAAGGCCTAGCACCTATAACTTTTCCATTCTATTGGATAATTTAACATTCATATTTATTTACTGTATAGTATATTTATCACAAATATGCATTAAAATTTTAATTCTTTAAACATTTCTTAAAATAAATATAATTATTTAATTAAATTATTACTTCGATCGAATATACTTACTAATAGTTATTTCCAAATAATCTGATATTCCCAACGATTTCGTTTTAGCAATTTAATAAGAATTACAAGGGAAATATCCATCTAATTAGTCAAATTATTATAATTATCTTAATTATAGAGCATTTAATAGTAAAACGGCTAACAATCGTTAGTTTACGTAACATTATTTGTTTATTACTTGCGTAAAGCGTGTGCCTGCATTAAAAAAAAACTTGTTCTCAATTTATTTTCTTACAAAACCTGACTTAATAAACCACCTTTATTGCAGTCGTCGTTAGCGGTTTTGCAATTATTTCCTGAATATCAAAATTATTTCCTCATACAAAATTATACTTCATTACTGAATTCCGCTAAAATATTTGCGGAATTCAAACATTCTAATTTTGAAATTGCTTTTACATATAAGTTTTATATATTATATTATTCACAGTGACTTTCGCATATTCTCATATAATTATCATTACTTATAAAAAAACAAAATAAATATTGTACAAATTAAAACATTCTCGTAATACCTACCTATGATTTTTATAGGTACCTACTTAAAATTTATGTTATACTTACATTTAGTTATATACAAAGTACAACTTAAAAAAACAGTACGTATGAAAAAAGCATGCGTCGAATGACAATAGTTAGTACACACAAGTGAAATACAAAAATATATAATTACCTGAGCAGTAAAGTCGGAAGCGCCTTTTGGGGGGCAGTTCTTAGAGTCGCCGGCCACGTAGCCGCGACGCAACTCCTTCACCGACACGTTCTGTCGCACACAAACGCATACGCGACAGTGAGATAAACATACATTATGTTCAATTCAATGTATACTTATATAAATTTAATATATTTGAATTTAATTAGTAGCATAAAATGGCATATATTTCATGTTCAAACTTTTCCCCCCTAGCGTGCTAGGCAGGAACCTAGATATCGGCGTAGGAAGGTGGGGAGTGAGAAGAGACATTTTACTTTAACTTTAAGCCAAATTTTGCCCCGAAAATAAAAAACAAGACATTTCACGACCATATATATCTGTTTAAAGTTAAAGTACAGACAAGAAAATACTTTGTTTTGATAAGATACTTTGTTTGCAATGTTTCGAAATAATATGCGTTGAGTGGCGAAACAACAGTTAATATACGACTTTACTAGCGCGTTTATATTTGTTAACAAAACTTATATAAAAAATTACCTTAACGTTGAAGCCCACGTTGTCTCCGGGCATCGCCTCTTGCAAGGCCTCGTGGTGCATCTCCACGGATTTCACCTCAGTGGTGATGGCGGCCGGAGCGAACACAACCACCATCCCTGTTCGTGATTTTACTATTATTTTCAGCTCCACGCTATATAAATTATATATAGGTTTATATATTGATCCTACTCCTATTATATAGCGTTGAGGGATCCTAGTGTCAGTCTGTTACTCTGCCCCAAGATTTTATTGTTAATTTTGTAAAATTTTTCGTATTATTTATTTTTAAATATCCGATGTTTCGAACACTGCAGTACTTTCATAGTTTCAACACTGCAGTATTTTCATGGCCACGGGTAGTCAAAATCGTGAAAGTCAAAGATTTAAATATACATTTATTATAGACCAAGCATTAGAATGTCATCACTGTCATTTGGAAAAGAAGTACCTACTACACTATGATATATCTACATAATATCTTTAGTTATTAAAGCAAAGTCCTTTACCTCGACACCAGAGCGAAAAAATGGAAATATAAATTTAAATGAATATGTGATCTCCTCGAGTTGGGATCGAACCAGTGGCGTAGCGGGCGTAACTCGCGCCCGGTGCAAAATACCTTTTCAGCGCCCCCCAGACGAACATCATATAATTGTATATATAAAATATAATTGTATATATAAAATGCACTCGAAGCCAGTCGTGGCATATTATATATTGTATATATATAATATGCCACGACTGGCTTCGAGTGCTTAATTAACGGACTTTTGTCTGTCCTTTTTTGAGTTTTTTCTGCTTATCGTGCAATGTGTTGTAGGAGGGTTGGATGTTTTTGTTTGTAGGGCTACCAATAGTACGTGTATGAGTATGTGTGGGATGCGTCATGTTATAAAGTGACCTGGCTTGAGTATGCCGGTCTCGACTCGTCCGACGGGCACAGTGCCGATGCCGCCGATCTTGTACACGTCCTGCAGCGGCAGGCGCAGCGGCTTCTCGGTGGGCCGCGACGGGGGCTGGATGGCGTCCAGAGCCTGTGTGCATTCATTTATATTCATTTATAATTTAAATATGCAACCTAATATAGTCCTGTAGAATCATATAGGTAAATTGGTTACATATGGTTACACCGTTTATTAGATAAAAAAAAAATTAAATAACCTTTAACTAAAGAGAAGAGAAGAGAAGTCTTACTATTATTATTGTGATTAATTTTACATGTCGAACCGATATAGGCTATGGTGATGTAATATAATATACATTGTATGTATAGTGTGTACATACCTCAATGAGGGTTTTGCCCTCGACCTTGCCGTCCTTGCGGTCGATGGTCCACCCCTTAAACCAGGGCATCTTGTCGGATTGCTCGAGCATGTTGTCGCCGTGCCAGCCGGAGATGGGCACGAAAGCCACCGTCGCCGGGTTATACCCTGCATACGGATCACTCACTTACTACGTGATGAAAATAACCGATTTATTTAAATTTACTTTTATTTTTCTAGATATCTTTTAAATATAAATAATGCTAATATGTAAGATTTTTTTTCTTACGAGTCGTCAATATAGTAAAAAAATATTATATACCGATTTTTTTAATGTAGGAAGAAACTTCCTTCTTAATTTCCTCATAACGCGCTTCATGGTACGGAGGCTCGGTGGAGTCCATCTTGTTGACTCCCACAATGAGTTGCTTGACACCCAGGGTAAAAGCAAGGAGAGCATGCTCGCGGGTCTGCCCATTCTTGCTAATACCAGCTTCAAACTCACCAGTACCGGCCGCCACGATTAGTACGGCGCAATCGGCCTATACCAGAGAACAAATATTGAGATACCTAAATAAATCACTGGGATTATATATATACCTATAGGAAAAAATATTCCATTCTAATAACCTGAGAAGTTCCAGTAATCATATTCTTAATGAAATCCCTGTGACCAGGTGCATCAATGATGGTCACATAGTACTTGGCAGTTTCAAATTTCCACAGGGCGATATCAATAGTGATACCACGTTCACGCTCAGCCTTAAGCTTATCCAATACCTAAAAGCATTGAAATATAAGATTACCGTGGAATTTGTGACACACATTTGTCAACTGGCTGGCCATAACACTTACCCAGGCGTATTTGAAGGAACCCTTGCCCATCTCTTGGGCTTCTTTCTCAAATTTCTCGATAGTACGTTTATCAATGCCCCCGCACTTATAAATTAGATGGCCTGTAGTAGTAGACTTGCCAGAGTCGACGTGGCCGATGACGACGATATTGATATGTGTCTTTTCCTTACCCATTTTGGTATAGATTAGTTGTTTTTATTTTATTCAGATCTGATAAAGAAATAAAAAGAAAATTTAAGGGCTGAAGGACATATGAAACGTCTGTGAGCCACCGAAGCGCTATTGTGAATTCTGACAGTAAGTGGTCTTCATAGTTCTTTAAGTTTTTAATATAGTAAATTTTTTGATTCCCGGTATGGTTAAACATAGTGTGATTTTGCCACTAATATGTTTAGTTACACTGCTTGCTATGGTAAGATAAAGTAGGACCTATTACGTGCTTTCCACATTAATTTTTTATCTTCACGCTGTATCCCGCACGTAGAAAGATAGAGCAAACCCGAGACCCCAACGTTGACACACTCATCCCCACTTTCCGCTGGTTTCTGGAGGTATAAGACAATGTTATTATATTTAAAGCAATCATTTTAAAATATAATAATAAAAAATTTATAGGCGTAATATTTCAAAGTTAGCTTGAGTTTGTCAAACCGTTAAGGCATATCATTACCAAATATGTAGGTATTCTATGTATTATATATCCACACAAATTGCGGAATTAAAAATTTATATATCATTTAGCTATTTAATATTCCAAACATATATTATATCTTTTCATTCTTAAACAATAAATATAAGTTTATTTGCCTTCACATTCGGCATTGCTGTAATCTACTAACGTAATAATCGATGCCAAAATGAGGAACAGTGTCTTAACACTAGATTTCTTTTGCCTACTCTATTATATTGGAGATACAGCGTGAAGAAGAAACAAAGAAATAAATTACTAACATATTTTGTCCATAAACAAAATGAGGGAGCAGATTGTCAGTTCCTCCTTCTAATGTCAATATTATACAACACTTCGCTTGCGTGTTGACCTTTCTAGTCTTCTTATGCGCAGGTTTTTAATAAGTACTAAGTTATTTAAAAGATTAAATATGATTCTTTTAAATATAGTCAATAGTAAAAATAAATCTTACACAGAAAATATAGATGTTGACGCGGAAAGCGGAAGTAAAGAAAATGTTACTTTAATTATGTAGCCTATCTATACATGATTGAGAATACATTATGAAAAGGTATAATATTAACAACCGGAACAGGTAGTTGAAAAATCAATATGACCTTCCTTTATTCTTCCAGTTGATAATAAAATGAGCCTTGATAACTTAAAACATTTATATCAATTCCTGTTCTTTTATGCTAGATATAACTCAATAAATAGATTTCAATTTTAATTGATTTATAAAATGCTATAGAGATCGCCTCTTTGTATATCTATATACTTTTGCCTATACATATCTAGTATATTGTTACTTGTTTCTGTTCATATTCTAGTAAATGCAACGTTACCTTAAAGAATCCAATGGGATAAACGTCTGGATTATTCAACTTAACATATAAATCAAATACATTGAAATGTTATATCTACTATAAAAATTATGAATGCACCGCCCAGTCTAGAATGCACTAAGTGGGAGGCTTCGATTGAACTGGCAGCAAATCTCCGGGCCGAGCAACACCGGGCGTGCGCAGGACGTCCGGGACATCGATACAGCCAGCCTTTTACCCAAATATAGAACACATCGCAGACTCTCAACACACCTATACACACACCTCTTGCAATAACGCATTATTGATTTTGCATCTCCTAAATACACCCATACATGGCGAAACACCAAAAACAGTAACGATCTTATATTGAACTGAACATTTTTCTTATGAGACTTTTCACTTTCGTTATACAAATTGGCACTATATCAAACATTTGACCGACATAAAAATTTTTTTATAAGTAAAACTTAGACGAAAAAGTTGCTGCGCGTAGTGATCACATCGATTATTATCACGGGAGTGCATACTATCTAAATTTAGAAAACTGTTCTATATGCATTTAAATAGACGTATTTGCAAATGACATGCTCCGACTTGCAAAATTAGAATTTGCTTTTTGCCTGTTAGAATATGTAACATGTGTATCTATTCGCACATGGTCCTGCCGGCGAATTTGCTGCCTCCATTTTGTGCGTAATATGCATCAACAAGATTTAGATTTTACAATAAATTTTATTTAATAAATTTCATACAGAAATTTATAGTTTGACAATGACAACTAATATAAAAAGATAAAGAATTGTATTATCATAACTTTTTGTTATTCAAAGAAAAGTACGAAAACAGTTGCAAAATATGCATATGTGTCTCATTATCATCATCTTTTAATTGAGCATGTCTACACATAATCAACAAAAATATATGGTACTTATTTCCTTATAATGCGAAAGACAAATATATCAAAAATTATAGTTATTTAATACATTTTAAGAATCGTTTTTTTCATAGTTATAGAAAACATTAAATTGCGTAATTATATTAAGATACCGGTAAAGCTATCTCAATGTGTAGATATATATTGAAGAAAGCAATCATTTACCTTTTTAAAATATAATGCTTTTTTAATTGATTCTTATCAAAAAGCAGTTATAAAAACGTTTCTTAGCTTACTAAATAGACAAAAACAACAAATTTAACAAAGAAAAAGAAATTTAATAAATAAGACTCACCCTTCGCAACCGCAGTGAAGAATTTTCTTACTGATTTTCAAGCATGCGCTCTGAAACTTCGCCCGGGAAATGCAATCAATAAAATCAAATGAGAAACGTTTTAACATTTGCGTTACCGAAAATGCGTTTTATTAAAAAAAAGAAAGTAGTAAAAATCTGAAAAATATTTAAAAATATGTATTTGATACTTTACAGGCGTTTTTATATACATTATACTCAAAGCCATTTTAGAAAAGCGGATGCGGTACGCATTTTCTTTTCTTGCCATAGATAATAAAAACGCTCTCCCCAGCCCTTAATAATGAACATGTTTTTAAAAGATGCTATTCCATAAAACCACAGAATATACAATTTATACATTATATAATGTATAAATTGTATATTCAAATTTGTACTTTAATAATATAATTTTTTATATGTTTATCGTTAATAACTAATAACAACATTATTTCAATAACAAAAAAGCTAAAAATGATACAGAGTTTTCTTATTTTCGTGACATTTTTTAGATATTTTTTTTTTATTATCATCATAAAATCAGCTTCACGTTGTATCCACATACGCACAAGCATATAGCGGAATAGGCAGAGCGAACCTAGTGTGAAGACACTCAATTCCTCATTTTCCGCCGAATTTTTTAAGGTATTGCATTTGAGTGGCGAAACTCAACGCCGGACTTTTAAATAATTAATAATACAGTCCGCCGAGTGGGGGTCGAACTCACAAAGTCACACCTTTGTGCCCCGGAATACATCATACATATGCATATTATATTATAGCAGTTATTTCTACTTCTGTATAGGTACTTGGTACTAACTACTACTATTAGTCCATAATCTTATATGATAAAGAAAATATGATTCGTGGGGTTGATTTTAGTTTTCTTGAATTGCCAATTTCTTTTTAAATATTTCGTCCACAATTTTATATTTTTGTTTAATTCATAAACGTTATTCTTGAAAACAGTTTTAGTTCGACAGTATAATACGGTCGACAAGTCGTGGCCACGCTGAAGTCACATTTTTGAACGTTTGCGCATTGATCACTCGGGAAGAAAATAATTAAAATAAGAAAAAAACTGTAAAGTCAACTCTGGCGCAGCTATCTACAGCTAACTGGGGTGGGGCGGCAACAACTTGTTGCCCATACTGTTGTTGTTATGTTTTGCAGATCACGGTTATCTATCTATCTCAAGTATATATATAGTGCATAAAATAAATGAAGTGCACGTTTAGATTTGTAGTATATCTTAGATCATTGTGTTCAAACGACTTTGTATAAATAAATAAAACCACTAAGATAATTTCCACTTAATTTATTGATATAATTAGATAAATTAGAATATTTCTATAATTATGAACAAAATCAATGTTTTTTTCTCAAATTTAGTTTAAAAAAAAGAAAAAATATCATCGTTAAATTAATTTAACCCAACAATTATGATGAATAGATAATTTTAAAAATAAATATTTAATGTTAGAAAGTATAAAAAATACGTATGCAGTGTCAAAGGAAAAAAAAACATTTAAAATAAAGAAGAAAAAAAAATTCTGAATGCCAGATATATATATCTTTACTTTTAACGTTAGATTTTTTTCAGTTTCATGCTACATGAACGAGACACGCTGCAGCGCATACAGCGGGGTAGGTAGACGGAACCTGGTGTTAGCTTTTGACATTGTTAGCTTTTAAAGTTACTTTACTTTGTATAAACGATTTCTAATTATTCGTGCTATGGAATGTGTTCATGTCGGTGATTCTACTTCATTTTGAATATAAGTGTGAATATAGTCTTATCTTGTTTATAATAACCAGACTATACAATATCTATTAGTAAACTAACTTATTACATGGATAATATATATATCATACATTATTGAGATGTGTATATATAATATAAATACATATATATTTTTTAAGTGCACGCCTAAAAAATGAACAATTTAAATAATCATTTGCTTTATTGTACAACGGTTATGAAATAACAATTTTCACACAATAATCACAGACATTTCTGATTGTAGCCAATCTTGTATTGTATATAATATATTATTTACAATTTTCCATTCTCACTTGTTTCCTGGCCATGGCAAATAACTACCCCAGCCCTTACTTGGATTGGGATCTTGACCTACAACAGAACAAACATTAGTATAGTTATTATTTACATAAGTCACTTTTATTATTACCATTTTCATTTGCCAAAATTTCACATAAGCATTTTCTCTTTGGTGTAAAGGCAATGTGCGACGTTGAGTTCATCCACTTAACACGAATTGCCTCCAGAATTCCGAGGAAAGTGAGGAATTGAAGTGTCTTAATGGATAAAGAGTTAACACTAGTTCTCAAGTTTCCTCTGCCTATCCTGTTATGCGTGAATACAGCGTGTAGCTGAAAAAAATACTAGTCCTTGATAGAAATTAATAGATTTACCTTTTGCAATCGCCTGTACTTTATGAGTTTCATCTGATGAAAGTGTTAAAATTTTTTGGAGCACCGGCACTAAGCGACTGCGCTCATCTCCTGGCGGTAGAGTAAGGAACTGTAAAACAAATATTCATATTATCATTTCTTTCATCAGAAGATCTATATCTACAGAAAGTGGTTCATCGTTCTTAAAGGTGAAACTCTTAGTATTCAACATCTATTCTGTAAACCAATTTCATTTATTGGCAGGATTTATTATACAGTACCGCAGTTACGTTTTTTTATAGTGAACGAAGCAAACAGAACATAAAACGTTAAAAAAATGATAAACTGCTTAGTGAACTCACTGTACACACTATGTGTGTAGGTTCCATTTCCACTTAGAGTAATATTTAGAGGTTTTTTGTTTGGAGGATAGACAGAGGTAACTTAGTGTTAAGACACTCTGATTTCCACTTGTCGCCGAACTCCCAAGGCATCGTGTGTTGAATGGCCAAAACGCCTCGCTTTATTTTGAACTTTGACTTTGGATTGCTAGACCAAGGAAATGAAAATATTAAATAATTCATTTTACCTAAGTGGGCACGTACCCACAACTGCCACATTAACAGTCACACGCTTGTGACTTTAAATTGTAACAATTGGGATAGCTTAGGTAAAAAGCAACCAGGAATATCAGTTAAAAAATAATAAATTTCTTTTAAAAAATCATATATATTTTTTTATGTGTATGTACGTATATACGCAAAGCTACAGCTGTTATATTGGGTCATACTGTTCTGCAAACAAAATGTCAATTACTCAATACAATCTTTTTTCATAAACATATGTCCTAATAGTAATGATATCATTATTGGTGCATTTGTTTTTTTTAGTCATATCCAGTGCGGCGACCAACGATTCCATCTAAATTAAACTAGCTTTACGGTTTATCCCTAGCGGGGGAGGTCTCTATATACTTCTTTCGCGTCGTAATACCCACGTTTCGCTGCCGTATAACAGTGTCGGTACCAAAACTGCATTGTG
>DVQM01001453.1:0-12040 GCA_018231645.1 Heliconius ricini | reverse complement strand
ACTTACGAAGTGTGGTAAATGGGACGGAAAATGACACAAATTGTCTTAATATTACATTCTTTCTACATACCTCGCTGAGTAGGGTAATGTGTAAAGCTTCTTTAATAAAAATACAAGGTATCTACTAAATAATTATATAGTAATTCGACCATGTGCTGAATACCGAAATTTGAAGTTTTTAAAATTTGAAAAAGTCAAACTTTATCTAAAAATTTCGGCCTGTGTGTAGTCTCAAAACTTGTATCGATGCAATTGGTTTGCCATTTGTAAATACCTAGAAAAATTGAGTTATCACAAAAAAATAAAAGATATTTGTCCTTCTAAAATTTGTAATGATGATAATAATGAGTGACGTATAATTATTGCATGAGAGTTAAAATTGTTATTTTAAAATAAATCAATAATTTTTCGCAGTACTTTCATTTCCCTTCCAGCATGGCGTGACATTGCATTCAGGACATTGCCTGTGGGGGAAAGTGAAAAAAAATGATAATGAATTATCATTCCCCTGAGATGGAATCGAACTTATAATCATGACGCTTACAGTTAGACGATGTCCCACTGCGCCATAACAGTCTATATAGAAGCTAAATATATGTATGCATACGCTCAATATTTTTTTTAAGCTTCACACTATGTATCGCAAGTAGCAAGGTTGGCAGAAAGGAAATCTAGTGTTGAGACACTCCTTTATTATTAAGATACGTTCCGCCGAATTATCGAGAGAGTGGCGTGACTCAGCGCCGCACCCTCGTTACTAGGGCGAGGAAACTAATATTAAATATTTCATTCCCCCGAGTGGAAAGGGAACCCATATCCACCGCGTTTCGCAGTCGCATATTCGTGCCCCTGCGCCACGTCGGCCTCACGTATCACATATACAATTATACAGTAAAAAATACTTATTATTCAGTAGTCAAGTACTTAGTAGCGGACTAGAGGGGTGGAGCAGTCGTTAATTACAAACTCTTAGCGTCAAATATCATCGAATCAACTCAATAATTCAAACCAAAAGTAGTTAATTAGACCCTGATTTATTATGAACGTGGATGGAATATTTCAGGCCGTTGTGGCGTAGTGGCACAGCGTTTGCCACTGCGTCACAGTCAAAGCGATGATTATGCGTTCGATTACCACTCGAGGGATATATAATATTTCCATTCCTTTTCTCTGATAACCAGACAAAGTAGCCTTTCCTTATTGAAGTGCGTTGAGTTCTGTAATATCTCGAAAAATAGACGGAAAATAGAGAATGGAGTGCCTTTAGACAAGGTGTCTTCCGACTCCGAAGACATAGAATACAATACGCCAATTCATTATTTTTTTATATTAAATATAGGATGTGGGTTCTAATCTCATGAGAAGCTTTGTTAGAGTGGAACCAATTAACCTTAGCATAAAAATACAACGCTAAAAACGTGCTTAGCGTTAGTTTCACGCTGTATCCGAGAATTTTTGCGTTTTGACATTATATCTTGTTAAGTGGCTCATTTTTTAAAAGTTGTCAATAGGACAGGAAAAAATAACTTACGTTAAGACATTACATTTTGTCTTGTGTAGTTTGCTCTAGAGAGAAAATGAGAAAATGGATTATATTCCAGCGTGACGCTTTATCCCGCTTAACTTGTTATGGTATGGTATATAGTGGTAAGATTATCTGTTCTCTTTCTAGACTGCTCGCTTTGTCTTAGTAGCCAGCCAGTCGACCAGCTGCTCCATAACAAAAATTTAACTGCAGTAGAGTTGATGTGTCATGGCTGTCCTGAAGTCAGGTTTTCTAAACTTTTGCGCAAAATATTTAGAACTAAAGTTAAAATCTAAAATCAAATCCGCCCTGTAGATAGCTGTAGCCAACCTTAGGGCGGTCACAACTCGTCGACCGTGCTGTGCAAGCCCCGACTAAGAATCGAACCCACAACCATCGCAGGTACACTCATACACTCACTGCGTAACGAATTTAACTGTCAAAGCAAAAATTTACTTAACAAATTATCGCGACAATACAAACTCACATTCCCATCTCAGACAAGTACTAATTGACAATTAGAAGACTCGCTATGTTTGACTTTAAATTATTTACATAATACTACCTACATTTTATATAAAACAAAATTACCTATACTATAATTATTAAGTATTTATATTGTTTTCTGTTTCTTTTTCATATTTCAAACCAAACTGGTTTATATTATTTAAATAACTTAATTTTTGTTTGAATTAAGATTTTTTTAAGAACACGATAACAGAAGATCGTTTATGAGAAGAAATTTCTTATCACTCCATGGGGAAGTCAGAGCAGGCTAGAACTTACTACAATAAGTGTATGAGTGCTTCTTTAAAATACACATTAACAGTCACTTCCATCGTTGTTGTTCTTTGTCTATGGCGTTCCGATCCGCACTAATGACTTCACGAATGTAATTGAATGAAGAACAGACAAAGAATGTACGGTAAAAAAGATATATTATCACATAATAGAGTAATGCATGCTAGAAAGAGATCCGGCTAAGATACTGTCTTCACCTACCTATAAGCTGAAAATATATATGTTTGTAATATATACATAGCGCAGGGCTATTAATAAATTATATTTCACAATCTAATTAATATATTTACAACAAAACTTACACAAAGAATAAAATCTACACATTAAGGGGACGGGTAACCTTATAAGAGATTGATATACTCCAACAGCGTACCTACAGTTAAAATATCACTTTTCACAGTTCAATCAGACCACGCAAATTATGTCTGTTTGTTACGCTTATCTCAACAACGGTAAAACCGATTTAAATGCGGTTTTCGCTACTGTATTTTGACATCTAGATCTACATTCTCGGGTACGCCTTTAAAATTATGTATTAGAAAATGAAAATAATTTCGATTAGGAAACATATGTAGATCAAGCGGGCGAAGCCGCGAGCGTGTCGCTAGCAGGTTAATACAACCTTTTAGCAGCTAACAGAGTGACTAATAATACAGATCTGATTGAGATCGAGCGTCGATTTAAAAGTGTCGCGCCAAAGCAAACTCTAACTTTAGCCACCTGAGTGCTGCTAATTGACAGTCGAGAGAATGTCGCGAATACGTATTCTGATATAACAATATAAATTAACATTCATTTATATGAATATACAGACGTAATTAAACTTGAGGAAGTAGTCTACTTTACACACGATGGGTAACATACGGTACATTACCTCTAGTGGGGATTGAACCCACAAGGTTCAATCCCCACTAGAGGTAATGAAGTAATATTTAAATTATTTTCATTTTTTTTTATTTTCCGCTCTAGTAGACACAACACAACGTTAAGTTACGCCACTTAACACGCGACGTTTCAAAAATTCGACATAAACTGGGGAACGGAGTGTCTTAACACAAAGTTCCCTCTGGCTCCTGCTGCGGGAAAAAATTGTGAACCTGAGCTATTTCTGCTGAAGCGAAGAAAGCGGAGAAAAGACAAAATCGTTTAAAAATAGTTAAACGATTATAGTCATATGCAACAATACATATCCTATAGTCTTATTTGATAGATAACCCGATTCCAAAGGACTATCCCATGCAAAAATATTTTTTATATTGAATCAGCAAATTCTGAGATTAGCGCCTTCAACGAAACATATATTTCAGATCTATAATATTAGTATAGAAGTATTTAAAGACAAAATACCACAGGTACACCACTTTGTTCAACGCTTCTGGCATTGTTTTTGTGTTGTTGTTTGTGTTATGTTTTTAATAAAAGTAAGGCCAACGAGCGAAGCTACGGGTCACCTGGTAGTAAGTGGTTACCGCCGCCCACGACCCCGTGCAACACCAGAGGACAGGCGTACACATAGCTACAGGTGCGTTGCCGACAATCAAGGTGGAGATCGTTTCGACCTGGAATGCACACTGCCGCAGGCAAATTAAAATGACGTAGCACCTTGGTCCAAATAAACTCGACGCCTCAAATTATTAAATTTCTAAATATAAAAAAAAACAAAAAGTAAATTCGTAGTAAATACTACAGCATTTCTTGCTTAAATTTTTTAAAATTTCCACATTTCAAACAACCCACGAAGCTCCAGAAGTCACGAACAGTATATTAATCTAAGAAACAAATTCAATTTTTCATACTAAGAAGTAAAAGGTTAACACGATATATTCCAGTCTTGTTCTCGACCGTGGGGGATATTATAGTATCCGAATAGGACCTCGCCGGAATCAATACTGATGCAGTCGTAGGCTATATTTATCATCCGGTCGTGCTTAAAATAGATATAAACCAAAAGTTTAGCTTCACAATATGGCTGCTTAATTTTTGTCTTTTTTTAACAAATTCACGCTTTAACCCGCATATACAAGTGTAGACAGAGGGAAGCTAGTGTCAAGACACTACGTTGCCCACTCACCTCAGCGTAGTTGTACCTTATCTTGATACCGGAGCTAGAAATGTGAAATTAATTCATTGTTCCGAATTGGAATCAAACCCACAATCGTCGTGTTTGTAGTCAGTCGGTGTCCTACAGATGCGAAGTTTGTGTTTTATTTATATATACGTTGAAATTTCTATGCCTGTGAATTCTAAATGATAGCTCGGCTATCGTCAAAAAATGTGTGTAAACGCGGTGATTTTAAATTCAATTTTCAATTGAAGAAATCATTTTAGTTCATTTGTTTTTATTTTCCTTATTTGGTAAGGCGAAGCACGGGGTTGGGTTCCATCACTCAATGTCTGACGGAAAATAGACAGAGAAAAGACAGAGATTAGAATGTCTTATCACCATCTGCCTAGTGGCTACTTTATAATACGGAAGATGCATGAAAACAAAAATTGTATATATAAAATTGTAAGTGAGATAGATATCAGATAGTAAAATACAAGTAAACTCTTTTTACTAATTTTCGATAAAAATAAATAAATCATTTTAATTTAGAGGAAAAAATTGCGAACCAACTAATTAAATTTTAACTTTTGTCAGTAAAAAAAATCATAGAATAAAAATATTTTTATTTAGGTCGACTCACATAGTTATGAAGGATCACGGAGAATTTTCCAATAAATAATTAATTAAAATATCTACTTTCATACAATATAATACATTTTTCCTTTTTTTATTAAATTTGTTATTAAGCAAAATATTACATTTTTAACAACTAAGTTTAAAAACTAATTAGAATTTTTTATGCGTGGTATGTACCTTTTTTTTAGCTTCACACTTTATCTCGTGTATAGCAAAGTGAAGCAACTGCTGAGATACTTTGTACATAATTCATTTCGCCACTTAGAAAATAATTCATTGCGCCGCCTGCGAGTAGAACCAGCAACTGTCTTTTACGTTACCTTAGTGGCGCTGCACCACGATCTCTTCACGTACATAACTATACCATCAATCTATATTTCAGGTGAAGTAGTTTTCCCGTTTTTCCATTGCAAATCAACATACGAAAATACAATCATCGAGGACAGTCGTAGCGCAGGGGCACATACGTGCGATTATAAACGCGACAGGTTGTGAGTTCGATTCCCCCACGATTAAATGAAATAATGAACCTTTTTCTTGCACTTGTAATCGGTAAAAAAATTACAATATTTTTCACTTATAATATAAACAAAAACAGATAGATGTCACAATAGATCTAAATTTCTTATCAGTTCTTCTACACGACTCTATTGTTTCCAATAAATTACATTTTAAGATACTTGGTATTACTACAATATCAGATATCGGCAACAAGGAAGATTGCGTTTGAGTCGCCGATGTCACTTGACTCAGATCTCATAGAAAGGACGAAGGGAAGGTCGGTGTCTGTATTACGCGGTATGCAAATTATTTTCTACGGTACACGTAGAAAGATGTAGCGATGATATATTAAAACTTTTAGTTTATTTTGTTTTGAATTACTATAAGTCTATTTAAGTTAACGGTTTCCATTTCGTGATTTTAAACCTGATGTTCTGATTAAATTTTTAAACATACACAATATAAATATATGAATATACAAGTAACAAAAATATTAAATACTAAGTAGTAGTGAAAAGGTAGAGAACAAGATTTATCTTGTTCTCTACCTTCTCAACTTATCGATTTTAGGTGGAATTATTCTTCATGTACTTCATATATATAAACGTCCAAAACACCATAAAAAATGCAAACGAGTATCGTTTAATATTTCAAAAAGTATTTCTCTGAGTAATTGAAACCCTTGCTGAAAGAGAAAGTAGCGTTTCAGATTAAACTAAATAAATTTAAAAAATATTTACAATAACAATTAATCAATAATAATTTAATTGTATTTGACAAATAAAAAAATCTAAATAAAATTAATCTCTTACGTCGTTCCACTTAGACCACACAACACAGAGCCGAGATTCGCATCGGCCGGATCACGCACTTTACGACCGCAGACGGCGATTCCTATCCCTCATAAATGTAGCGATGCGATATTTATAATTAGTTCGCATTGCTGCGGTGAGACCGGGGCCTATGAATATGGAAACGCCTCGATCGTTTATTTGGTTTACTTTGTTTGTATATGTATCTTACGTAGATAGCGTGTCTATCGCATATAGATATTTTTAGATGCTATTGAAAATGTTTATACTTCTGTAGAGCCAGTCGTGGCGCATTAGCATAAGCGGGTGACTGTAAACGCGATAAGTACAGGTTGTGGGCTCCAGCTCGAAGAATTCAAACTCGAAGAATTAAAATATTTAATATTTTTTGTTTCTGGCACGGTTTTCTGGCTGATAACGAAGAAGAAAAGAAAACACGGGCATGAGATCTACCACTCAACAAGCAATGCCTCCAGAAAAATGGAAATGGTAACAGAATATCTTAACGCGAGGTTTCCAAATTCCCTCTCCCTACCCTGTTACATGCATTAATAATAATAATAAATAAAAATTATAGTTTAAATTATAGTTCAGTATTTTCATCTTTATAGGTGCATGAATTGCGCCATTAAGCTCCGTGTTTGACACTCTGTGTCTCGTATACAAGAGGAAAAAGAAAGATACCCTACTCAATATGTACAGTATGTCTATAAGCATCACTAAATTCTCTTCGCTTGCCTCACAAATCAAGCGCAGATGAATGAAAATACATACTATCCCTCAACTCTACTTATTTATTTTCTTAATTTTATTTCATTTTAAAATTTATATAGAAAATTATTCGTGTCAAAAACATAAAATTCATTCAAAAAGTAAGTAAATTTAGTCCCCTAATTCTTTCAAAGGCACATAAAATACGCGCAGGCCCTAAACCCCACCCAAAACTAATAAGTGAATCGTAAAATATTTTATCTTTATTTTATTCTATCAAAAGAAAACGAAGGCGAAAAATTAAAATTTTAATATCACAAAAAGGCAGAAGGCCTTTCCTTCGAGAAATGAAAAAAAACGTCGAGGACTTATTTCGGGACATTAAAAGCCGGGATATTACTCGCCCATTGAATGTATAACGTGGTCTTAATTATATAAGAATTCTTTAAGGGGAAGTTTTATTGTTCATGTTACGATGTATGTAAATATAATTTTCTATGGGTGAAAATATATATATTGATCCACTGGTTCCAAGCATAACCAGAGTTTTTGTATATCTAATAATTAAATTTATTTCGCAGCTTGAAGCTATTTAAACTGTGCTATATGTATGTATAATCTTAAGCAATCATACATATATTTTTTTTTTCTCATACTCTTCGGTTTATAACGCCGTAGTGGTGCAGGCGTAGAAGCGTGTGACTGTTAACTTAACATGTTGTGGGTGTAACTTACACTTTACTTTCCGGACAAATATATAATGAGGCCGCCCCGTTTTTTTTATATTTTATTTATTTAGAGATTCAAACATGCTTTTTCGTTTTATTCTTAAATTTAAAAGAAAAACAACAAATTAGATTTGCAAACTTGACCTAAAATCCAAAGATACAATTTTAATTATAAAACTACTAAATCCGATTGCACTAAGTTTCCAGCTATAAAACATTAAACACAATATATCTTCTATTCCCCAAGTAATTTATGAGAGTTGCGCCTTATCTTTAATATTAAAGATTTCATTAAATCATGCGTCGGCCGCAATAAAACAGTTTGATACCACATTTCGACTCGGGTGACCGACTTAATGACGTATACGTTTTGACCCTTATATTTGAGTACTGTGTTCTTATATAGAGATCACATATGTTAAGAGGTAGCGTTTGCTTTACACGTGCCTCCTTCAAGGATTTCTATGATGATCAGTTCAGCGCTTCACAAATCTAAGCTAAGCTTCTAATGCCGCAATAAAACGTCTACGTCGCCACTACAATGAACTATAGGTATTGATATAATACACATATAAGTTTTCGTCGTCATGGAACTTAAACCAATAGTCATTACGTTCAGTCAGGCAGATATTTGTACCACAATATTTCAATAACAAATTCTTAAGGATTAGATATTGAAATAAAATATTATTTATATGCATGAGGCATGCTTCTCAATTGTGAAGACTTTAAAATACATAGTAGAAAAAATGTCATAGAAATAAAAAATAAAATTTTGCCCGCTATCTCTTATAGAATGGAACATACGCGCAAAATATGTTACAACGTTACACATCCGTAAAATTCGTAATTCAACATATAAAGTACCAGCTTTATAGCAAGTGTACTAAGATCTAAAATATCCATAGCATCTTTATCTCAGATGTAATCAAAATATTGCTGACAGAAATAGCCGAACTGATGATGGATGGTGATTTACTTTCAACACTTACAATTATATAGTATAAAAAGTTCGACATAGCCTGATAAGAACGTGTGGCTTAGAGGTCACATCGGTTGGACGTTTCCAAAACGATTCGGGTTGCTCTGCGTGTGAAATATTTTAAAATGTTTTATAACATAAAATTATTTGCTTATTATTACAGTAGTCAATACACGATCGTTAACTAAACAAGCTTTTCATGGTCATATATTTAAAGAAATCGGTAAAGTGCAAATCGGATTCGCCAGCTGAGTGTTCCGTACGAATTTCATGATTATGGGTCAACGGAAATAAATTGCTGCAAAAATAATACATGAGCGATCTTTTCTTTTGATGGTGTTAAATTAAAAGCTCAATTTTCTATTCTTGAAAGAGCTATGTGGATAAGAATTTAAACTCGATACCCCCATGCAATCTTAATAAAATGGTCTTAAAAGGCGCACAGACACGTCTGTCTGAACTGTCAAACAGAGCGCTTTTTTTTCGATTTGTACGGGACAAATACGGGAAAATATTACTTTTCATATACACAGCACCAAGACATTGGCTATAAACGTGATCGTTGTAGATCACTCAAACACGGCTCTTTAATAGTTAACTAGCTGTGGTCACGTTCACCCCAACACTCTGACCGTCGGAATCAATAAACAATTCGTGTACATTTTCGCACCTCCCATAATAAAACCAACTGTTTATATCCTCTGAATTAATCGAAGGTTTGGAAAATTTAAACGTAGGTATGGCAACCCCAGGGGCGTGTTTATAATTATTACACAGATCCCGTCTTGGCCTAAAGAGCCCAAAGGGATAGGGGGATCGTACTGTGTATTAATTAATGTTGCCGTCATTTTTGATAGAATGACGTTTCAGTTTAATTTGTTATGTGTGACGTAATTTTTGCATTATTAGTGTTTTTCTTTGCTTTACCCTGTATCTCGCACAGTGCAGTGCTAGTGATAAGGCATTCTGTTGCCATTATGGCATCTCAGTTTCCCACTTACCGCTAATTATATAGGGATTGCGTGTTGAGTGACGGAACTCAACGCCGCGTTTTGCTTCGTTACCAGCCTGAGGCAGAGAAAATATTAAATATTTAATTTCCTGTGATGGAAATCGACCCCACACCTATCGCATTTACAATCGCATCTTTAAATCCCTGAGTCACGTTTTTTTTTATGCTCAAAGTATGCGTTATCTTATTTATGATGGTTAGTAAAAAAAATACTTTTCATACAATACCGATATTTAAATTTAATATTTCCATACGTATATACTAGTACTGCTCAAGTCTAATGCTATCGACGTTCCGTTGCGAATAATTCTCTTAATAATTATAGGTTAATAAATAAATAAAAATATTATTCATTTCGATAAAAAAATACATTTTTTAATATATCAAACCAATTTAGGGCACAATACACAAGGATCGATTTCAATATAAATTTCAATTACTTGGTATAAACGACCAAAACAGAATCTGATTAAATTCATACAAAAGGCGGTAGTCGGCTAGTAAGGTACACGCGACGATCTCTATTTAAACCGAATAACATAGAGTATGAAACTAAATTAAATGTTTATTTAAAAAAAATATATGATTTATTTGGCTAAAAATATAATTTTAAAATTTATCTTCTGTGGTAAATTTTGCTATCGTAAATGATTTTATTTTTTCAAATATTTTCGTTTTCTCGATCGGTAACGAGGAAATAAAATATTAAAAAAATATATTTTTTCTTCCTCGTTCTCGTAACGAGACAAAGCGCGGCGTTGAATTCCGCCTCTCAATACGCAATGTCTCCAGAATTTGGTGGAAAGTGAAGAAAGAAAATGTCTTAAAGGGAACGGAGTATCATAAGAATTACCACTAGTGAATCTAAATAAATAAATTAAATTGAATGTATAAGGACAAGGACATTTCGGGTGATAGCTTAGTCTATGCGGCAACCTCAGCCGCGCCACTCAATGTGAAGGTATTTTCCAATTACTCTCGAATCCTTCCATTTTCCCCTCGTTGAGAATTTTATTACGCCCGTCCTTATCTTATTTGTAATGGTAGAAAGGGAGAGTAGAGACAGGTTCCTAACCATCTTACGGTTAATTTTCATTTGCCCAAGGCTAAGTCTCGACTCCACCTTTCATACGTAAATTGAAAAGGTAGGCCTAACTATTTCATATCATAAGTTTTCTAACTGTTGTTATTTGATTAAAATGCTTTGGATAAGGATAAAAATGTTAGAGTAATTGATAATCTAAGTATTACATATCTAGATATTCTATATCTATCTAGATGCCATTGGGTTCGGGTGACTGTAAACGTGATGGGTTGTGGATTTGATTCCCATTTGAGGAAATGAAACATTTAATATTAACTTTTCTTGCTCTGGCAACAAGGCAATGCGCGGCACTGAGCGGGGGGAACCTATCTTTACACTAGGTTCCATCTGCCTACCCTACTGTGTGCGAAGTATAGCGTGAAGCTGATTTGATTTGATTTTAGAAAAATAAACAAAAAGGAAAATATAAGTAACTACTTATTAGTAAACTTTATAAATATATTTATGTAATAATTAGAGTATACTAAACTATAATTATACATGTATATATTATATTAACATTACAATACTATCCTTTTGGGATTTAACACTGATAGCTTCTGATAGACATTTTCTTCCTACTTACACTCTAGTCTCTTAAGTCCACCTAAGTTCCTAAGACATAGTTAATTGAAACGAAGGCTTAAGCAGAGGCACTAATATTAAATTTTATTGACGGTCAGTTATACCTACAGAGGAAAGACGACGATTAGTAGCGATTGTGAATTCTTACACTGGGGGGTTGTATGCGAAAAAATAATTTAAGAGAGCTGTTTCTTTATAGCTTCATAGCTTCCCGCTGAATCCCGCAACACACCCTTCAGTGGAACTCAACACAACGCGTTGTCGTGTTACGAGATCAAGGAAAATTGAAAAAGCTTTCTATTCCAACAGCCAGCACACATGCAATCTATCTGATACGTATATAAAACTAACGGCTCTCCAGCGGCTTCGCCCACTTAACCTACATGATAATTGATTTAATAAGCAGAATTGATTGACAACTAAAATGACTTCTATGTTTTTCTACGACATTATTGTAATTTCTATAAGATATTTTTTTATCAGACTATAAAATACGACCAATTTTGATATTTTATTTATAAAATATATATAAAGCTAATTATTTATTATACATAAAATTATGTTCTTTTTACCTATATTATGTTTTTAAAACTCTGTTAAATGTGCTGATGTCAGT
>DVQM01001452.1:0-12044 GCA_018231645.1 Heliconius ricini | reverse complement strand
ATATTTCGTCATAAAATCTGACACAGTCGCTTAGTAGCTTTATGTATATGCGTACTTGTTAAATCTAAAATGGTCAGAAAGAAAAAAGCAGTTGCTTTAGTTATTGCATTTATTTTACTTATAAATCAAGTAAGAAAAACACAATCAAGTAAGAAACAATGGATCAAAGACTGGATGAAAAAAAACTGCGTTAAATCATTTAAATATCATTAATGAACTGGGACTAACAGAAGATAATTTAGATTTGTGTATTTTTTTAAATTCTTTCCGAAAAATTGTTGTGGTTTTATTTTTTTGTATAGTGTGGTTTTATTTTTTTGTATATACTTAACAGGGCATTATTTATTTTACTTTATCTCGAATGGCTTTAGTATATATGTTCCATAACTCTGGATACGTTTCCCAAATCTTAATAGTAGTTGTATCAACACTGTCTTCACTATAGACACTTTTATTGTCTTCCATTTTCCAATACAAAGGTTAAAAAAATATTAGGTAAAAAAAATGGTCAGAAAAATATTTAAAATATTTAAAATATTTTTTCAACTAAAATATTGCAAAGCACACACGCCCACACACGCCCTATATTATTGACAATATCCCCCTGATATCGCGGTGGAAAATTAGAATTCTTAAAAGTCTACAATAATATTGATCAATATCGAAAAATCGGCCGCATACACACAATATTATTGGCAATATGTACTTCATTGATAATAATATTGTATGTGTGTGGCTAGCATTACAACTTGCTTAATGAGAACGTTTGGTTTGAGTGGTCAGAGCGCCTGGTCGGTTTCCAGGAAGCGTGGGTTTGAGTTCCGCTACGTTAAAATTTTTATAAGTTTTCTGAATAAGTATTTTTTTTTCATAAGTGTGGTTTATAACACGTAAAAAAATAAAATATTGTCAATAATATTGAGTAGTATATGAAACCATTATTGATTATTTGACCATTGTGTGGCTAGCCTTGGACAAATGTCAGATCTGACAAATGACATTTCAAAGTTACCTGTTTAGTTGACAATAGGCAACTAGGCAAGTACCGAGTTATAAATTGTTGCAATAAAATTATAAACGTTAATTTACAACTTTTCTTTTCAATGCTATGTAAGAGAATTTACCCATACATATTATCACACAACAAAGTACATTTTATTTATTTTAAAAGTATAATAATGGCCAAAAGCTCTTTTGAATACGTAAAAAAGTTTGAACAGGATGATACTCTTTTGCCTAATACTTGGATAGTAGTAAGATTGGATGGAAAATGTTTCCATAAATTTTCAGAAGACCACAACTTTCAAAAGCCTAATGACTTAAGGGCTTTGAGCTTGATGAATTACGCTGCTTTTAAAGTTTTGCATGATTTTAATGACTTATTGATGGCTTTCGGTCAAAGCGACGAGTACTCTTTTATATTTAAGAAAAATTCTTCGCTTTATAAAAGACGAGCAGCTAAACTATTGACTACAATTAATAGCAAATTTTCTTCGTCTTATGTTTTTTATTGGAATAAATTTTTTGATCAACAAATTTTAAAATATCCACCAACTTTTGATGGGCGGATAGTATTGTATCCTTCAGATGAAAATTTGATAGATTATTTAAAATGGAGGCAAGCTGATGTCCACATTAACAATTTATACAACACTACTTTTTGGACTCTGATACTACAGGGTGGTTTGTCTCCAGTTCAGGTAAATATTTTAATTTTAAAGAATTTATGTATACAACTTAATATTACTTTGTGGACCTATTTTATTTTTATTTTAGGCAGAAAAAAGATTATGTGGGACAGTGTCTGCAGACAAAAATGAGATTTTATTTAAAGAGTTTAATATGAATTACAATGATGAGCCCAATATATTTAAAAGAGGCACTTTACTCTTAAGAAAAACATTTTCAACTGAAAATTCAAAGAAGTCAATTATAGTGGATGTACATGATGATATGTTAAAAAATTCATATTGGAAAGAAAATAGTGCAATGCTATGCTCAAAAGCAAATATTATGTTTGAAGGTACTACAACTCACATTGTTTCAGAGCAAATAAATCACAAGAACAGACAATAACTACCAATTTTAGGATCAAGTTAATAAAATATTGTTTATTATTTCATGTTTTTATTTAATCAAGAATCTATAATAAATTAAGATTTCACAATTAGCTGTGTTCCAATTGTAAATTCTTCATGTCTACAGGAAATAAAATAACACTGATCACAATTTCACTTTAAATACATCATTTCAGAACATGTTTTTAGGAATATTTACACAAATGAATAACAATTGTCATATATTTTAAAATTATATTTATAGCAAATAAAATAGATAAATAACCATTAAGCAAATACTTGATTGCAATTTTCCAAATAATTAAATAAATGACCATTAATATAAATCAAGTTACTGCCTTTGTGCAATATGGAAAATTAAAACAAGAATGTGTAGCATATACTTAGAAAGATTTTAATATTTGATTAATTACATTTACTTGCAACAATTCAATACTGAAATAGCCTGTATATAATCAAATCAAAACGGAATGTTTAGCTTAATCTGTAATAAAGTTAAAATAAACTGAAATAATATCATTTACAATTACATATATTGTATCTTCTACTATATTTCTTATAGATATTCATTTGTTTATTGATAAATAGTACATTTCATAAAATTTTAAAGTCAAGACCCAAAAATGTTTTGGCTACATATTTGCAAGTAAGCAATAAAATAGAACATTGTAGTAACAGTAATTTACTTTGAATAACATTATTTACATAAGAAGAATAATACAGCTCTGTTTCATAGTTGAACTTTTTAGAATATGGGAATGTAGTTGTCAATTTTAGCTCGGTGTTTCTGTGCAACACATTCACTGATCCATACAATGTTTCGGCACTCTTGTTCCTTAAGTTTGAGGTATGAGTAGAATACCCCAAAGTGGAATTGTTGCAAGAATGCATTAACATTTAAGGACACCTGCAAAGAGAAAATAAATTATTTGTTTTTACATTCAGCAATAGCAGATTGCAGCTTGCAAATAAATGAAGCCATCTCAAATCTTCAAATATACAAAGCAAAGATAATCTCAAGGACCCTTTCTTATCAAAAAACAGTATCTTTTATAATACTCCCTGACAATATATGGATATGCCACTGAATGTACACCATGCACAATAAATATTATGAAAATTCATAACCACCATAATGCCCACAAAATGCAGATTGTGGGGGAAAAAAAAAAATTAAAAAATATATATAATTTAAAAAATGCTTATCAGCATATAAGGGAGTGCTGAAATCTGTTATTAAGGCATCTACATCCATTTTTTGAGGCATTGTAAATTGATTGACAGAATGCAACACCTTGTCTCTATTCATCAGAGATAAATAAAATAATTTTAAATTATACTTCTAATTATTATTCTAATTTTAAATATAATCATACTACTTTAAATAATTGCATGATAAAATAAACAACCTCAATTTTAGAGAAATAACTTGCCTCATGTTCAAAGAATTTATCTTCCAAAGTTTTGTCTCCTACATTATTGCCAGCTCCTTCAAAGAGAGCTGAATATTCTGCATAATACTCCGCAACAGCCTTCACTTGTTCATAATCATCGGCACGGGCTAATGCTGCTAATCCATCAGGATTCAACTTTCCACAACGCGGATAAAGTTTAGCACGATCATCCTTGGACAGTTCTGTTCCAAAAGAGTTAATTGTAATAATTATTGCACGACGATCAGCTTCAAACTGTAACAGATAACAAGAGGTCAAATTTTAGAACTAAAGTTTGTTTTAACAATCGACTGATGTTTTTTAGTTTCATGCTTTACCAGATAGGGGGAATGAACTAATACATTCCTCCCAGTAAGGGCTAAACCCAAAATCAATCACATTTATAGATGTTAAGGTTACCCTGTTCTATGATGGCTTGAATAAATATATACTTAAATTAATTTTAATAATATGTACTTTATAATTTTCATAGATTCAGGTGTTAAAGATTTATAAGCTCTTGTAAAATTACAAATTATAAAAAAAGTTATGTAATAGTTTCTAAGTTTATTTTCATGGACAGATAAAAGTCTTTAAAGTCCAGTGCATAAGTTTTTAAAGTTATTTAAAAATAATCCCATTCACAATGTTCTCATTATTATTAATTTGAAACCAGTAATAGCAAACACTCACAGCCAAAATTTCACACATTACGTCAGCTGTTGTTCCTCCAATCTGCTTACAGAATTCATAGAAAGCTTCCAGGTAAGCCTTGTATAGAGTGTTACGAATGATTTCAATGTTCATCTCATCTAAATCTTGTTCACTGATGCAATCAACGAAAAATGGCGCCAGTGGAGTGTCTACTAACACAGCATTGTAAAGTTCAGCAGGGGTGGCAGCGACATGAATAGCTTCCATTTGCTCGAAAGATCCAAGAGGATGACATTTAGGAATCAGTTCAGAAATAGGCCTCTGGTGCAGAGTTCCAGTAATCAGCAAAATGATGTTATCAATCATGTAACTGTAAGTAATGAAGTCAAGAAAGGTTGACATTGGTTCCACTGAATGGTTTCTAATATGTTGGAATTCAATGACAAGCTTCTCACGCAGCTTATCATCAATAGTTGATACAGCAAGAGGGCTGGGCTCGTTTGCAAGGAATGTCCCATAATCAGTTCCTTGCAAGTGGAGTTTCAAATCTGTAAGTATTAAACTTTGTCTAAGGAAACTGTAATGTTAAAAGGGGGTGTGGTATATACATCTTTTAATTAATTATTAATAGCATGTTATGTAATACTATAAATCTGTATTAAGGAACGATTTAGACAGAAGAGAAATAAAAGAATTATTGAAATTATTTTGCTTACCTTCCAATGTTTCGCACTGGACCAAGTTCAAGTAATCAGCTTGCTTCAGTATCCCACACTTAAAACCTCGGCATAATCCCTCCAAATACCCAGCATCAATGTTAAAAATGCAACCTTTCATTTTTTTTGCAATCCTCTCGCCGTATTTTTAAAGAAATCAAGTTGTACCACTACAATCAAAAAATTGGAAGAGGAAGATGAAACTCAATAGATCATTGATCATATGATAACTCCATAGACAATAATGTCATTCGCAGATAAATGTTGCCTTGAGAACGAAAACTTTTATTTACCAATATGTATATTTTTAAATTAAATCAAAATATATTTAATATACAAATATGGTCGTTTTAATATTATACACAATATAAGTCATATTTTGCCATAGAAAAATATAAATTACTATTATATTTCTTAAAATCATAAGTACTTGCTTATGAATTCTATGAAATAACAACACTGGCATGCACTATACTATATTAATTATTTACCTGCAATATGAAACTGTCAAAAACCAAAATATTGTTTCATTGATCACTTCTTGTTTACATTAAGTTTAAATTTCGAGCATGTTGCACATAAGGTTAAATATTTTAAAAGAAATCTATATAAAAGGTTCATGTTTATTTACACAGAGTTTTTTGTTTAATTTTGAGATGACTATACTTAATTTTATTTTATTTTAGTGCCCTGCGCAAATTATTTATCAATCTGCAAATATTCAGAAAAATCGCATACAAATGCAGAATCACAGAACATCAATAAAAATGAATCTAAAAGGTTAGCTGAGTTTAGAAAGAAATTGAGAGAAACAACACCTATAAAGGACTTAGGAGAACAAGCAGAATTGCAGCCTCCTAAAAATGATCCATTACCAGCTTGGCCCAATAACACAAACCCTAACACTGGAGAAGTTGGTGGCCCTAGAGGCCCTGAACCAACAAGATATGGCGATTGGGAACGTAAAGGCAGAGTGTCTGACTTCTAAAGAAACTCTGGTTAGGTAGTATTTATGTTAGTAGTAACTGTATTCAAGTACCAAGCATAAAAAAATGTGATAATGTGATCTGTAGTTATTAGCAGAGTGAGGATATTTCTCGTTAGGAATCCTTACACATTATGCTTGTTCCCATGTGACATTTTACAAATAATAAATGTAGAAGTGGAGGAGAGAATAAAATAAATTATATACATATTGATTGTTTTTATTAATATAACTTATGTATTGTCAGCAGACTTTCCAACAGTTTTGGGCATCTTTTTATTTGTGGAATCCTCTAACTCTTTAGCCTTATAATAGTGTGGAGCAACTTCTAAAAGCCATTTACTTTCAATCTCAGTGACTTGTCTCATGAACTCTTTAGAGGTGAATACAAGCTCATGATAAATAACCCATCTGGGCAACTCTTCAAACAGTGCACTGTTGGGATGAATCATAACAGTCTGAAAGAAATAAGAAAGTCAAATAAAGTAAACTATGTGATAGAAAGTGTCTGGGTTCATTTAAAGCAGAGGTTCTCAACCTTTTCTTGAAGGGTCACTTTTATATCAATCTTGGTAGCAGGGACCACTATTATACCTCATGTGACCACTGGTTGGGAACCACTTATTTAAAGCAACAATATGATTATTTGTTTAAGGCAAGGAACTTACTTGATTATGTTTTACAGTCTTATAGTGCCCTCCCTTGGAAAATTTTGCAATATGATAAAAATATCCTGAAGTAATAGCTTTACGTATATTAGCATCTTCTGATATACTAGAGACCATTTCAATTTCAACCCTTTCCATTAGTCCTGCTAATTGTTCACGCACATCTCTTGCTCTCTTCATAGACCTATACTGTATAAAATTTTCATAACACCATTGTACTGAATAATCAGAATCAACCCATTGGTTATATACATTCATCAAGGTTAAATGATCACCATGCCTATGGAAAAAGTTTTTCCTTGCAGTGTCTGCATGTATAATTTTGTCTTTTGGTCTATAAAACACTGAACTGTTCACAGAGAGCATGGCAGCAATTGTTACTATTTCCTCAGAACATTTGTATCTGGAAAAAATAAAGAAAAAAATCATCTGTCCAATTTCTGTAAATTTTCTTTATATAGCTTCACACAGTAACCTGCACTCAGCAGTGTAGGCACAGGGAACCTTGGGTTAAGACACTCCATTCCCAACCTTCCGCCGAATTCTGAGGTCAATGCCTGCTTGAGTGGTGGAAATCAACTTCACAATTTGACTCGACACAAGAAGAGAAGAGTTTAATTAAGAGCAGAATTCTAATTTAATTTATAAAAAAAAAACTAGTACTAGTAGTGGTTCACGACCAGCAGCAGACCGAGTGACAGTGTCTTTCAGATGAAGATTTACCTTACCTTAAGAGAATTTTGTTTTTGGTAATATTTCCAAAACTGCAATAATAATATATTTTTTTATTTTATTACTAAAGCAGCATTTACAGTTTTGGTGGAAAGATGGCTGCTTTAAACTTGCTATAATCTTTAAAAAATAACACAAAATAAAAAAGTCATGTTTATGCTTTTAAATTTTTATTAGGGTAGGTAGAGTTGAGACATTTCCCCACTTTTCCAAGCGTTCTATGTAGAATGAGGTTTATGTTATACTTTGCCTACCAGAAAGGAGAAATGAAAATTATATAAATATGTATAATCGTTTTCCCCAATAGATTTAATTAATAAATCCTGATTTTAATGGAAATGAGAAAGGGAAAAGTACAAAGCTGCAAATCAATGCAAATAATATTTTACTTACTTCTCACTTGCTAGTAGCATCTTAGCAAGCATAGGGTCTGTGGGAAATTCTGCCATTCTTCTCCCAGCCTTTGTAAGTTCCCCATGATGGTTAAGTGCACCTAGAGCATACAATTGTTCCAAAGCTAGAACTAATGTCTCATGTGGGGGGGGATCTAGAAAATCAAAATGAATTAGGTCATTGATACCTAAAGCCTTTAAAGTAAGTACAGCATTTCCCAAGTTAATTCTCTGAATTTCAGGAACTGTGTTATCCTCCAGTTCATATTTATAAGCCCATGCTGTGTAAAGTCTAAAACATTTGCCAGGTGCAACTCTGCCTGCTCTTCCTGCTCTCTGATTTGCTGAGGCTTTGGAAATTGGAACTACCATTAAGCTTTCCATGCCAGTTTTAGAGTTAAAATTGTTTTGTTTTGCAAATCCTGGATCAATGACATATATAATATTATCAATAGTAAGTGATGTTTCAGCAATGTTTGTTGCCAGTACTACTTTTCGAGCTCCTTCAGGGGTAGGCTCAAAAATTTTTGCCTGCATATCAGTTGGCAAATTTGCATACACTGGCAAAATTATCAGTTCTTTAAGTTTTTTTCCTATTCTTTTTGTTCTTTCTTGTAACATTTCCACGCAAGTTTCAATTTCTTCTTGACCGGTCAAAAATACCAATACATCACCTAGTGGTTGAGTGGCATGAATTTGCAATACAGTTACCACACAAGCATCAATATAGTCTGCTTCTGGAGCTTTTGTGTAATAAATATCGACAGGAAATCTCCTACCAGGAATTCTAAATATAGGGGCATCATCAAAAAATGTAGAAAATTTTTCAGCATCCAATGTAGCACTAGATATCAGTAACTTTAAATCTGGCCTAAATCTGGTAATATCTTTAACAAGGCCAAATAATATATCTGTGTGTAGTGTGCGTTCATGGGCTTCATCAATAATCATCACACTATATGATGCTAAATCAGGTTCGGACAAAAATTCTCTGTGTAGAGTACCATCAGTCATGTACTTTATGACAGTTCTATCAGATGTGCAATCTTCAAATCTGATGCTGTAACCAACCTCATTGCCTAGCTTGACATTCATTTCTTGAGCTACTCTAGCTGCCACTGACATTGCAGCAACTCGTCTTGGTTGGGTGCAACCAATTTTTTTACCATCTTCTGTAAAACCAGCTTCATATAAATATTGAGGAATTTGAGTAGTTTTACCAGATCCAGTTTCTCCTTCTACAATAAGTATTTGATAATTTTTTATTGCTTCAATTAAAGATTCTCTGAATGGAAAAACAGGAAGAGATTTTTTAGTTTCTTCAATTGTCATACGTATTTTTTGGTACTCAGATACCTTCTCATCTTTTTTCTCTTTATTTCCATCTAATTGCAATGCTTGTATGAAGTCTATTTGATCATCTAATAACAATTCATATTCATCATGAGCTTTAGCATCTTTTGCACCAAACTTGAAAAATGCAGATTTTATTTGTTCCTGCTCCCATTTCTTTTGCTCAGAGTGTGGTAGCTTTTCATTTTCATCTACTTCTATATATTCACCTGTTAAATAATATAATTTAATAAAAATTATATATACTTAACTAAAAATAAACTTAATTTAACACAAAATTATTCACATTTACTGTAAAAAAATTAAGTAACATAAAAAATATAAACACATTACCTTTTTCCCCTTTTCCAAGGTCTCTTGGCATATGATATCTTTGGACATTTTCAAGCTCCCTAGCTTTTTCATGTTCTTTAGCAAGTTGTAATAAAGTTTTTTTATGCTCTCTGTCTTTCTTTTCACGTTCAGTTAAACTGAAATGTTATAAAATATATACAGATTTAAATGACATTAAAGATACGTTTTATATTGAGCGCATGCTCAATACAAATTTGCCACTAATATATTTTTATTATACAAAAACTTAATAAAATCTTACACGCTTTCCTCAAAGAGATATTCATCATCGGCGATATCATCTTCCAATTCAACAACTTTGTCATCTTTCCTTTTTTGCAAATATTTACGTCTGGATTGGACCCGAAGCTTTGGAAGTAACTTATCACGATCTTCAGCTTCTAATTTTAATCTTTTTGCAGCTTCTTCATATGATCTTTTATTAGAGCTATCAGCAACTTTTTTCACTTTTTCTTCATCCCGTTTTCGCAACCGTGTAGCAAATTCATCACGTTCTTTGATATCCTTTAGCCGAATTTCTTCGGCACTGTCTGAATCAGAAGAAGAGTGATAACGCTTGCCGCGTTTATCCATTTTTTTTATAAAGTAGTTCTTCTAATAGTATTCGTTTATAACTCTCGCAATAAATAAATTAAGGATACATTTTCACGGAATCGTAATGAATAGAAAAACTGTTGGTTTTGTTCTTCATTTTGTAAGTAACAAAAATGTTAGCTTTCGCAAATAAATGCTTGTTTTGACTTTTTACTTAATATAACTAATATTTGACAATGACAGTTCCAACTTATGTATTGCCCTCATGCGAGAAGTGCAACTGTGCGTAATAATCGTCAACTTCTATTTAGCAGATGCAGTAGATAAGTATTGGTTAAACACCAGGTACGTACTTCATTATTGAGAAGAGTTGAAAACGCGTCAGGAGCTATCTGGAGTTTAAGATTTTACTGGTAAATCGTGGTGAATACCACAAATATAGGAAAATCTTATATTATAAATATCTAATGGTATTCTTTTGTAAATAGATCTTCAAAACTATCCGTCCACCTGTGATGAGTGATTGTGATTTAAACGAAATTATTTCGAGATTTTGTAGAGATCTTAAGCTTAAATTATGTTATTTAGTGTCTCTTAATATTACGTAAGGTTTGAGTAATGTAAAGAAGAACACGTTTAAATGTCGTCTATTGAATCAGAAAAGCTTTTATTATATTATGTTTTTAAATTATAAATAACCATAAAGGGCAGTCCGCATTTCAATCATATTATTATTTAGAGAGCTCTTAATTGAAAGTGAAAATAGATAAGAAGAACTATTAATATTTTTTTACTTAATAGTATTCGACAGCTTCATTGATACTTTTGTGAGTATATCTTAATAAATATATTAAAGGTGGTATGCCCGCGAAGCTGCGAGTGCGCCACTAATAATATATAAAGAGGTATAAAGTTAATGGTATAAGTGTTGTTTCTTATAAAGTATAGAAGATATTAAGTAGTTTAAGAGCACGTTCAGATGACAAGCGATCAACGCGCGTTTTTGGATCACATATTTACAGGTGGTTATAATAAGTTAACTCGCGCCTTAATAATGCACGCGTTGAACGCTCGACTGTTGTCAGCGCACGTCGACGCGCTCGTTGACTTCATTGGTTTTCTGTGTTTTCGCCCTACTCTCGCCCCTCTCCCCTCTTAGTTTACCTCTTTTGGAAAAAAGAAAAAATGTTTTCGTCAAGTTGAGCGTGCGTTTTCGACATGGATAAACGACGGGTTTGTCAGTATTAGTTCTTCTAGAAATCGTCCGAAATGGAAGCCGAAGCTTTTATTTAACATTTAATTATTTATAGATGGGTTCGAATTGCCATAATTTAGGATATTTTTTTTTGTTATCAATATATAATCATCGTTTACACTGTTTCTTTCTTGGACGTCTACGTTTCTAAGATGGACGTCCATATTCAAAAAATGTAGGAATTCTACTGATACTGACCTTGGCGGCCGCGGCAACGCGCGTTCAATTTCTGACAAGCGCGTATGGCATGCACGTGAACTATTGTCATACAGACTTGCTCTTAGAGTAAAGTTTTATAAGATTTCATTTCTGTTCTACATATTTACAGAATTCACAAAAAGAAATCATTCCAGAAATCTATATGTATTATGATGACATAATGGCTCCCCATGGAAGATATGGTAAGAAATTATAATTTGTGGCGTTTCTCAACGTAATAGGACACAAAAAAAGTGTTTTTTTGTGTTTGTTTGTTCGTCGGTTTATCTGTTTCTCTGTACATTTGTGCAGCCTGATTTCTGAAACAGCTTAACTATTCCTTAATATTTAGTGTTTTATTTACTTCAATGGGATCATAAATAAACAAGTTATATCACCTACTACAAGTGGACCAAGTCGTGCTCGGGTCGAATTCATTATTAATTAAATGTAAACTATATATAAAAATCTTTAAAAGCAAAGTGTAATTTCTTATTCCCGACTGTTAAGGAAGGGTTATGTTTTCCGCGCGTATCTTGTATGTATGTAATATTCTTTATTACCTCATATCTCCAGAGCCGCTGAGCGGATTTACTTAATTGAGGTATCATTAGATTCATATTAACAGCACAAGTGTTCTTAGATAGGTGACGTTAAAAAAAACAATCATGGCGGTTGTGGGACGCCATTAG
>DVQM01001451.1:0-12046 GCA_018231645.1 Heliconius ricini | reverse complement strand
GGCGCTCCGTTCTCTCTGACTACCCCGCTAGGGATAAAGCGTAAAGCTAAGTTAAGTTAAGTTACATATTAAAGAAAAATTTAATTTCAATACTAATCATACTACCTATTATTGAAAATATTTGAATTCTGGAAAAGTTTAAGCTTTGGGGTAACATTGAGAAAATATTACTCAATATTTTCCCAAAGCGTAAACTAATTTCTAAATGCAAAATTCTTTAGAATTTAATCTCGTCTAAGGCGCAAAATTTCATTTAACTAAAATATTTTCATGAAATAAATTTTCTCCTTTCTATTTTTTCTAATAATACCTGAAACTTACTGCGTAAATGCTTCACTGTTTCTTATTATAATAACATTGTATTCATAATAGAACTTTGAGGCCTTCATGACGCAGGAGATCAGTGTCTGACTGTAAATGCGATCGTTGTAGATTCGATTCCATTCGAGAAAGAGGTTATATAAAACTAGTGATCAGCTCGCGGCTTCGCCCACTTGGACTACACAATTTGTTCACTAATCTAAATAACTTCCGAGTTCTAATAACAATATCATTTTAAAGACAATATCTACACATACATACATTGTAAATTACAGTTTCAGTTAATTCAATAAACAGTTATTTTGTACCAATTTAGCCGATCAAAATATTTTATACATATTTGGACATATTTTTTTTATTTACAAAACTAATTCAAATAAAATAAATACTTAATGTTAAGGGAAGCTTGCCCTTGCAAAAACTGCATTTAAATCAGTTAAGAAGGTCAGAGATAAGCGTGCACAACCGCACAGGCAAACAGACAAAAATTTTAAATAAGTATTAAGTTTTGGTATCATTACGTTGATGCGTGTCTAATAATATTTTTTTTTCACATGTTTCATGTACGTAGATAGCGATCAGTTAGAATTTCATTTTATTTATAGATGACTTTCATTTTCAGATTTTGGTTCGACAAAAAACAGTATTTTAATTCACAACTTAGCAAACTCTATCTCGAAAATTGACCGGAAAGTAGTGACTTAACACTACGCTTACTCTGTCTATCTCCTAAATATATGATGCATTCTGTAGCTTCACAACAAAAAAAATGTATTTACTGACTCTGTAAGTATTTAACATAAATAATATTAAATGGGATTTAAAAAGAAAGAAATCAATTATCTTCTCAAGAAGTAATTTTCTCGTTACTGTAGAATATATAAAAGGGAATAATTAAATATAGAATGCGAAATTTCATCCGGCAACTGAAATACAAAAACATTTGTCTTACTAATCAACTTAATTAAAAGTGCTCAAACTCGATTGGCACCAACCATAAGGCTGCGAATATATTAGCATATATCAACATAGTCGTAAATCAATAACTCGACAATTATAATTCGAGTTAATATGTTTAGGAAATGAATTAATTAATAGCTTTCAGAGGTAACCAAGTCGAAATTAGAGCTGTTTATTCTGATTTTGGTTTGGTCTGATTTTGACTTTTGGTTTGGGTTTTGATTTCTGGAAGGTCAGTCGCAAGGTATTTGATGTTTTGGTTTCGGATCTATTTCCTATGTCCTAAGTCCGATAGAAAGGGCAGTGCGCTGAGGCAGCAGGCAAACATGTAAATCCTAAAGGTGCCACTTACATGTCTACGCTTGGACGGTAGTGAAAATGGGAATTCATGTTCATCGGCATGGATGTTGTTCTATCATTAAACATATTAGTTGGAGTGTATAATCAAAATCCGAATGATTAGAATGTGCGGATACTAAAATGGCAAAGATCTAACAGACTTTGTGTACAGGCTGATTTAAGAGACATTCCGCATATCCACGAAAAATCGATATTTCTACGGATGCTTAAAGTTTAGCTTATTGTCCAGAGTTCACGCTATATCCCGCACACAGCAGGGTAGGCAGAGGGATCGTGTTAAGACTCTCCGTTCTCTACTTTCAGCCGAGTTATAAAGGCATTGCGTGTTAAGTGGCGGCACTAAGGCCGCGCTTTGCCTCTACGCCAGAGCGAAGTAATTAAAATATAAATGTAAATAAATATATCACTTCCACGAGTGGAGATCGACCCCATAACCAGTCGATTTTACAGTCGCACTTTGTACCACTGTCTGCCACGACCGGCCTCCAGAGTTTTTTAATTGTCCAGAGTGATGTTTATTTATTTGATTCGATGTTCAAATGTATTTCATATGTCCTACGAAGGCCTGAGAAGCCCTGACATACTTCAAAAATACCTAATGTTGGACTTTTAAATTGTAAAGGATAAGTAGGTCATCGTGGCGTAGGGGCACCAGTGTGTGACTGTAATCGCGAAGGTTGTGCACTCGAGGTAGTAAAGTATTTAACATTTTCATTCCTTCGTTCTGGTAACGAGATAAAGCGCGGCGTTAAGTTTCGCCGCTAAACACGCAATACCTCAAAAAATCGGCGGAAATGGGAGGAAAACTAGGTTCTCAGGTTTTCTCTGCTTTCCGTGCTGGAATACAGCGTGAAGCAAAAAACAAACTGGTTGTCGGTAAAGTCGGTGTACGGACTGTAATTTTACGTAACGATGATGTTGAATGAGAGGTACTTTTATCAATTGAATTTCATTATTTTAATTGAAATATCATTATGGTGTATAATACATAAAAATAATAAATTAAAAATTACATTTCATTGTAAAATTAACAGTTATTTGCATTTATTAATTCGTTACTCATTAATGACCAGAACCTGTAAATCCTACTAGCAAGAATATTAATTCGGTGAATTTAGATACATATATGACAACGACTTCCAATACTTTAAGAATGTGAAAAAGCAGATTTTCAAAATTTATTATTTGTGTTCCGCTGCATATACTCGATTTTATTGAATATTAAATGTAAAACAATATATTTTTAAAAATATAATTTGTATATTTTTACTTACAGATTCTATGCTATGGGTTGTTTTTAGGCATTCATCATACGATTTCTTAGACTGTTCATCAATTTCATATTTGCAACATTCTTCTGCGTACTGTAAATTAATAATAATATCAATATATTGTTTTGCAACTAATAAAATAGTAACTGATGTAAAACCTTTGAGAAATCATAGGTACTTACGCTACCCATATACATGCATCTCTTTATATCTTGACTGTCTTGACCTTTCACCTGTTGAACACAATGAATTTACTTGTTTATATTCAAAAAAAATATTTATATAAATATAGTATACATTTTTTGTTATATAAATAATAGTTTGTGTTTATATAAATATATATTTTTAGGGTTCCGTGCCTCGGGAGGAAAATCGGAACCCTTATAGGATTAATTTAATGTCCGTTTATCAAGTCTGTCTATGAAAAGAATGAAGTATCAAGTTTATATCTATTAATACTCAGGTTTACAGTCCCTCAGAATTGTGAAAAAATTAAACTTATAAGGCAACGTCAAAAGACGGCCGTCTATGCTGAAAATTTCCCTAAATTTTTGAAACTCGCAAGGGAATCAATACCTACAGGGACAATACCTCAAATCCCGTGAACTCAAATCTTGAAATTTAGTAATAAGTAACGTTTTATAGAGGAGCACAGATAAAGGAAAAATTGTTTAAAATCAAAAAAATTATTGGTATTACATAGAAAAAACTACGAATTTTTAATTGTAGTTTTATTCTTACAAAATAAGTGATTGAATGACTTATCAACATAAGCATACAAATATAATATGAGAATTATATTAAGAGTAAAGATTTTAACACTCTTGACAGGATTTGACTATTGACAGAAAAAAAATATTATAATAAATTGAAGTAAAGTATGCTATGAGAAAATAAATCCGGCCAAGGGCGAATTGAACTCGTCCATCGAGATTTCAACGGGACTTCCCGCTTACTTATAACTTATAAAAACTTAAGTTAAGGGGCGAATATTTTATGCTCACTTTATATTAAGTATACTTACAATTGATAAGTTTGTAATAGTTTTTTATCTGTAATACAAATAAATTTACATTTTTCAGAGTTTTCTTTTATTTGTATTACAAAATACAATGCAAATTATGCTTATATGTTTGTATCTTTTAATTTTAACTAAAACACTTTTTTTTAGTGGTCCAAGAGACTTTAGATGAATATTTGACATTCATTTCAGATCGATGATGACCTCCACGTAATCCTAGAAGGGTTCCGTTCTTTCTTTTTTAGGTACGAAATCGTAAAAATAATCAAATATCCAAAATTAAAATTATAATATATTTTTAAACAAAACATATTCATTACTCACCAATAATATAAACGAAACAAAAAGTGTTACAAAGCGGTACATGGCTACAGAGATATTTAATTCGCAACTTTTGTACAAGACTTTTTATACCCGTTGTAAATCAAAGTGTCATTAAGAGTGAACTTGAAGCGTAAAATTATAGCATTTTTATAAAAAATATGAATATAATTATGTTTTTATAATATGTGAGAAACATTAAAACCGAAACATATTTTCTATTGTTGTTCGTAAACTTATCAAATTAAAATTGTACATCAATTTAGATTCTATCGCACTTAGTGCTAATGCAACACAAATATAAACATGTAATTATTAAAATTGGAAAAAATATGACTGTTGCTATGATCGATTAAGTAAAGTAGGTAATTAGTATGTACAACAATCATAGAGAGGGTTGTGTCGCAGTAACAGATGCGAGTGTAAAGTAAATGTGACGGTCGTGGGGTCGATTCTCATTCGGGTATTTTATTAATATTTTCTTTTTAAAAAAAAAATTAAATCAGGAAAAGATTATTATTATTTATACATATTTCTAAACCGTAAACTATCTGTCCGCTTTTAAGTCAATTGATATAATTATTTCTTATACAACTTCAGGCTATATCGTACACACTTCAGGGTATACAGAGGGCACTTAGTGTCAAAACACTCCGTTTCCGCTGATTTTTGAAGCTATTGCAGTCAATTTATAGTGACATTTTTTTATAGTCACGCTTTGTGCCCCTGCGCCATGACTGGTCTCATAATTATTTAAAACATACAAATACGTTTTCTAAATAAGATTTTTTCTTTCTTAAGTGTGAAATAACACTTTAAAAATGTTAATAATATACAAATACATATTTTTTAAAAATATTGTGATAATTATAATATCATAATAGGTATAAGCAATAGAGTAAAATATAATTTTAGCATATCTGTTGTAATAAACACAATTAAAAAAAAAACGAAAGTATTAATAATGACATAATTTGTTAATTTCTAGCTAAAGAGAACGGAGTGTTTCAACACTAGGTTCCCAGGTCTCTCTGCATACCCTGCTTTGCGTTATTATTAAAATGTAGTAAATTTATTACATACATTTTCAAATAAACTTTAATACAAATGTTCTATTGATAGATTAATAATCTTTAAGTACAAATATATATTTTTCATCCTTACATCTCACTATTATCATAAAGGATGTTTAATGAAAAAAATGTCTCGGGCGTTAAGACGTTAAACTGCTACTTGAACGAGGGCATTCAGAGTATTAGAGACTATGTGTAGAATTTATTGACGTAGCGACTCTGATACGAGTCAGATAAATTCTTCACATAGAATAAACATTACATATTTATTTTCGTTTCTTTACTTTTCTTGGTTATTCTTTTTATATGTCACTTTTTATTACCAGTTTACACAAGTTTCTAAATTTGGCACGATTGTAACTAAGTTGTTTTATATAAGTAATTGTGAATCATCTCTCTTATGATTTCTCTTATTCTAAAGTTAATTTAATTCTAGTTTAAAGTAGAAATTGTAAGTTTCCTGACTGCGTGCAATATTAAAAATAGATTGATCAGTAAATAAAAATAGGTGACAAACAGCTTTAGCCGACTTGTTTTATATATATGATGTTTTCTTTTTAATTAATGCCCAATTTTAGACATATTAAAGTTCATTTTCGAAATTTTCAATCAACTTAACTTATTACATTTTACAATAACTTTTTAAATCAGGAAAATATCAGTATTGATTGTTAATGTACTGCCACGATAGAAATTAATTGTAAAGCTAAAAAAACATTATAAAGCCGTTTAGTTTGCTAGGAATGTTTTCCTAGATGAACTAAATAAATAGACAACTTTTGTCCAATAAAAAGCAATAGATGCAAATTGTTTGTAGAATTAATGAATCGTATAGAAATTGCTTGCATAAGACACATCGCTTACTGCATGAGATTAAGACTATCGTGCTCGAGCTCTAGTCCTATAAAACAACTTTGAGCACTAGGTATAAATAAAATAATTCAAATTCAGTGTTAATATTTAACAAATTGTATTACCATAAAAATAATTTTAAAGACAAATATTATAAATTAAACTCTCAAACCGGATCAGTCGCACTTATTTAGTACTAGCGATCCCTGGCTTTACCCTGTTTATTTTTATGAAATAAATCAGCTTCACACTGTAAATCGCACAAAGTGAGGTAGACAAAGGCAAATTAGTGTTTAGACACTCCATCTGGCACATTCCACTGAATTTTCGGAAATCGTGAGCGTGAATGGAGGAAGTCAACTCAGCGCTTTGTCTTGTTACTATGGCGATGAAAACGAAAATATTAAATAACTATTTTTCCCTGAATGTCAGTCAGTGCACCCCAACGGCCTCAGATAATACACATTTAAGTTATAATTTGTTCCACAAAAATATTGAATAACTATTTTAGTATCATTTTTCATGTCTTGTTTCTTTTGCGTTTGTTTAAAAAGACATTCCGAGTTTTTAATTATGAAATCTAAACTTTTTAAGTTCCGTAACTCAGAAGGTAAACGGAACGTTATACTTTGTTGTCGCTCTATCTATCTATCAAGACCATTTATCTCTGGATCTCGTGGAGGTATCAAACTAAAATTAAATTCAAAATTTTCCTTATTAAAAACAAACTTTACCAAGCACTTCTGAATCGTCAAATGAACATAAACTCCCCTGCACCGTCTCGCAAGGCAGTTCTGCTGAGAAGAACCGACAAGAAACTCAACAGCTGCTCTTTTCAAAATTGAGCTTACAAATTTATTGCTTAATATGCAAATACAAACGATCGTAATTAAAAATATTTTTATCCTTCAAATATACTTGGAGAGTATAATAAACTTTACTTTTAACGTCGCTTTTACAGTTACTTTAAATTTATAGGTAGTTCATAGAAAAACACGATTGCAGTGTTATATTTATAATCAATTTCATACAAATGAATGCCGCAAACGTAACAACTTGTTTGTCAACTTTTGTAACTTATACTTTCCGTTGAACAATCGTTGTTACAATCCCGAAATTGATCTGTGGACGAGTCCGACTTGTCGGTAATCGATTTTTTAATCGATATTTTACATATTCCTAAACCTCTATGAAACTAAAGTAATATATTTAGTATAACACACAGCGCGACACTGCAATGTCCTCTTTGAAATATCTTAGACAGTATGCGAAGTAACTTAGAAATTGTTGGCTTTATTTTATCAATACAATTATAACTGACACACGCAAGCCGCAGTCTTCGTGTATCCATTGTCTGAGTATCCGTTAGGGAATTATAACTAATTTAGTAAATTAAGTAAATTAATTATAAGTCAAATAAATAGTTCTGTCTAACTGAAAGCACGATAGTTGTGAGTTCGGACCCCATGTTTCTTTTCATAAATGAATACCAGGTGAACCAGATTGTGGGATTAGCGGGTTAGCGTGTAAATGTTCGTGGGCAGCGGGCACGGACACTCATCTGAGTAATTACCGCTTACTATTTACAGCACTAGAGTACTTAAAAATGCGTTGCCGGCTTTTAAGATATTTATTTTGTTGATCCGGTATGAAAGCCATTTTCACTTCAATGAGTTAAATACCACCACGCAATGTTTCAAATTTAGACGGATAGGAGAGGACGGAGTATCTTAATTCAAGGTACTCTCTATGTATCCTGCTATGTGTAATACAGTGTATTAATCTCTTTACAAGCGATGGTCTAAATATGAAAAAATGAAAATTCTATCATAATATTTCTAGTCGAACAGTATAGTTTAGGGCAAAATGGCAAAACATTACTGTTTTTAATTGCAACAAAATATTATCAATCTAAAAATAACAGCTGCAGTAATAAGAACTTATTAAGTTGGAGAATATGATGATGGTGTTAAACGTGAACTCAAATGGTGAAGCGTTATAAAGTGTGACTGTAAAACTGTTGGTTGTGGGTTCGATCCCCAATCGAGAAGATGAAATATTTACTTAAATTAATATTTCCATTTCTTCGCTCTGGTGTCAAGGCAAAGGGCGGCGTTGAGTTCTATCACTCAACAAGCAATGCCTCCAGAATTTGGAGAAAAGTGGGGAACAGAGTGTCTTAACTCTAGGTTCTCCCTGCCTACCCTGCTGTGTGCGGAATACAGCGTATAGCTAATTTAATTTTAATTTAATTTATTTAGAAATCAATTAAAATTTTACTACTTTTGTAATAAAATCGTATACCTAATGATCCCTATGAATAAGACTTTATAGTACAATTTATCGCAACTCACAGTTTAACGCTCCTTCTTTATTACACGCCCCGCGTGGCTCGAGTTAATCTTAGTCATTATTTCCTTGTGTCCGTTTATTTCATCCGTGAACTTTCAGCGTGTCTCCAAGTTCTTGACTTGTTATTTGCTATAGGTTTGATTTTGTCGAATAATTTTTATATTTCCCTACCTACGAACCTACAGTTATGTAATTTGGAGCTAAGTAAGTACTTACAATACAAATAAAGGTAAAATCTGAAAAGTGAAAATGTATATGTTAGTTACATATAAATTTTTGCTTTTTTTCATAGAAAATATTACGAACTTATATTTATAGTTCATTTCATACAAAATAAGCGCATACGCCCGTAACCTTAAGGATGTAAACTTTATTCGCTGTCATGATCCAAACCAATATAATATTTCTTGTAGTCCTACATTTATTGAATTTGACAAGAAGTGACTTACATTACAAATAAAAGTAAAAATTAGTGAATTTATTTTAACATTATAAGTTTCTAGTATATATTGATATCTAACTCGCGCTTGACCGTTTATTTTATGCTTTGAAATAAAACAAAGTTATCTGTTTCTGTTCTAGCGTATAAAGCAAAAGTTTAATTTAATATAGCAATATGAGCACTGTAAGTTTATAATTTAATTTTGTATGTCTAGGTGTGGACAGCTTAACTACAAAGTTTGGTTCACACTTTCCTCATTTCCATGTAAATGTAGACTTGCTCTCGTATAGTTGTTAAGAGACTTATACTACGCCCAAAAACTTGGAATTGAATTTTAAAATTATGTAATAATTTTGTTTCCTTTTTTTCTATATTCTGAAATAATTCTTCTAAAATATTTCTTTCTATATTTTGAAATTTAAACTTTCTTTTTCCTCTGAAGGAAAATATGGCACATCATATATTTTTGTTATTTTCTTTTTTCTTCAATCTACTCTGTCTCTCTGCTTTTATCCTGGTTGTATAGGACGATAAACAACCAAGAAAATAGTATTAACTGTTAAAGTGAAAATTGAACCAGCACTCAAAAACTCCCTGACCTTTTACATACTTCGTAGATTGTGTGATATTAATTTCTATTCTAACACTAATCATGAAATCTGTTAAGTTGATTAAAGATGTAAAAAAAATGTGTTGGTTATTAAATCGATTATAGAAGCTAAAACACCAACAGAATTCTTGTCTGTCTGTCTGTTTGTTCTAAAATCACGCAAAAACTACCAGACCAAAATAGTTTAATTTTTGCATTATGATAGTCTAGGGCCTGGAGATACATGTTTTTTGAGTTTCATTTCGGTTTTTAATATAGTCTTTCTTAAAAAAACCAATAAATTACTTTAAATAACAACACCTACTGGATGTAAGTGAAAAATCTGACTTAATCAAATTACGTGGATTACTCACAAGCATAGCTTTAATAAATTATATTTTTGTTAAAATTGCTAAAGATAATAAAAGATAATAAAAAAAGAGACTAAAAAAAAGGTAAGTACTTTCCTATTTTATTTAACCTAGCTTTTTTATTGAAGAATAGCTCAAATGACAATGTATAAAATAAATTCCTTCAATAACTATCAACAGTTGTTGTATGTTGATCCTAAGATAATGTGTAATTTTAATAATTTGAATATTTTTAAGTCGTTCGTGGATATGGTAATAACAAACAAGTGAAAAACTTAATCTATTTTCGAATTTCAGAAAATAATTTGTCAACTTTACGTAGTAGTAAATTAATTAAACAAAATTGACAAATAAGAAAAAGTTTGTAATAAAAAGTTTTATATAAACATCTCAGCCGATTTTAGATACTAATATTTAATGTTATTACATTTACATCAACACTAGTGACCCGCTCGTGTCTTGGCCCGCTTGTACAACACAATTATTTTTTTGCAAAACTGGATTAATTACGTATTCTAACAACATTATTATTTTAAATTATTATTTTAAAAACAATATCTATACGTGGAGGTTGTCGTGGCGCCAGGGGCACAAGGGTGTAACGTGACGGTTGTGGATTCGATCCTCACGTAGGGGATTATTTATTACTCTATTCATTTCTTCGTCATAATACCAAGGCAAAAGTTCTAACTTAACACTAAGTTCCCTTTGCCTAGCAGGGCATGCGGGATTCATATAGTATCCCGCATGTACGAAGATCAGATCTATACATCGATTTCCACGCAAAGTTGCAGCCAACTCAGTAAATCAGTAATCTTACAGCAATTTCTAAAATAGTTAATATTAATAGAACTTTTTTTAAACACTTTTAAAGTGTTATTCCACACTTAGAAAAGAAAAATTATTATTTAGAAAACGTATAAAAATTCTAGAATTTACGTCCCGCTACGTTCCAAATTTTATACCTTTTCTAAATAAGTATCAATAGAACCTTTTTAAATATGAAACCATTGAAAGAAAACCGACACTTATGCGAAGTTTGCCTAATCACAATAGAACCAACTGTGCACTTAAATCAGTTTAGCTTTCTGAGACTAGCGTGAACAAACGCACAAACAGACATACCGACCGGGTTCTATTACATTGTTAATTATCCCCAAAACCAATTTTAGAAAAATATCTTCAATGTACAAATACCGATGAGATCCGATTTTATTATAAATACAGTTAAGAGGATTTTTTTCAAAACTTTTGAAATAATTTTCACATAACAAATCTTAAGTGCTTTGCAAATATATACATTATATATTGAAACATGAATGTAATGCAGTGTAATAATTTAGTAGTTTAAGCGGGCGAAGCCGCAAGTGGGTCGCGATACATACGTCTAGAACTTCAGTCTTTTGTATTGGGAAAGACCGTTTCGATTAAGTTTAATGGTTCTTTATAATTTGATTTTAGCTTAATAAATTATCCTCTCTTATCCTTTTAAATCAGTTATTTAACTAAACAGTTTCTAAAACTAAATAAAAAAATTGGTTGGTTGTAAATAGTTAAAAAAGCTGAATTTTAACCTGCCAGGACTACTAATTGGTGCGGCAAGAACACTTTGCTTTCAACAAGTTGTTGAATTAATGATCATTTTCCGGCTCTACCCTTGACAGCTGTGTAAACAGACTTTTAAACTGTTTTTATATACATATACATATATTTCTTTTGTAAGTGACTCCTCCGGGAATTTCATCAACTGTTAAATAGCGCAGTGACAGTAGAATATAGTCAACGCTCTGTGGCGCTTAATGGTCTAGTGTGTAAAGTGCGGTACATTGTTATTAATATGCTAATATGGCTAGCGTTTAGTTCATTAAATTAATAAATACTTTAGTAAAGCTAATATAAAAATTTCCGTATCCATGAACTTTTTTATAAATCTATTTAATATATTTATATTGAGATTGAATATATTTATATTTATATTGGGGCCAGTCGTGGCGCAGTGGCACGAGATGTGACTATAAAACCGACTGGTTGTGGGTTCAATCCCCACTCGATTAGATGAAATATTTTGAATAAAACTATTTTAACCGGATTAATCGCGTATATTTGGTATTTT
>DVQM01001450.1:0-12048 GCA_018231645.1 Heliconius ricini | reverse complement strand
TATATATATATATATACCTGCCTATACCTGCGATCAGAGTCACTTCCCGCACTTAAGATATTATATTATCTGCCATACATACAGTTCTATATCATCAATAATGCATAAATTATACAACTTTGTATGTAATCGTAAAAAAATCAACTAGCTGATACTATAAAAGCTTGTTGCTCACTTGACTCGATGGCGTCTCTTGTGCGCGGCGAGCGCGTGCGCGTCCCGACAGCGGATGTGACACACTGCACATTCAGCATCGCCATTCGACTGGAATATGTGAAAATTCATTTCAAAAAATTGGCTTTTATTAAAGTTCCGTTTTTTATTTAGTTGAAAGCTATTTCTTTTTATCAGCTTCCGCTGTATCCCGCGCAAGACTGAGGGAAGCTAGTGTTAAGACACTGTGTCCCCTACTTTCCACGAATTTTTACCGTTCACTACTTTAAACGGATTTTTTTCATATTGACATTGCATGTTGAGTGGCGGAACTCAACGGCGGGTTTTTTGCCATGGTGCTAGAGCAAGGAAATGAAAATATGAATAACTATTATTTTCATTTCTTCGCTCTAGCACCAAGGAAAAAAATTAATTCCTTCGATTGTAGATAGCCATAACTGTCGTGTTACAGGCACTAACTTGTGCCCCGGCACTACAGCGGCCTCAAAAATTAAATTCAATAAATAATCATAATATATTTATGATTTGGGAGGTGAAGTCTAGTGAAATGGTGGTCATTGTTTTCTGGGCGACGTTGCTTGTTTTTTGGTGGTTGTGTCCTATAACTATTAGCAATTAGATTGGGATTTTAATTATAATAAAATTTTAATTTTAACTAAGACATTATAGTAATAATAAACACAAAACGTCAATTTTCATTTAAAACATTTTCACTCTGTTGATTATGACACAAAGTTGTCATAATCTAATAATTATGAAAATGAATTTAATTTAGAAACATTTTTGTCGCACTTTTACATAATATTGATTTACCTTGTCATGTTTTTTCATATGATTATCCAATTTACATTTATGATTAAATCCTATAGCGCAGTCGTAGCATTGATAGTTATGGCGTTTAAAAGTTTCACTTTCAAGTGTTTTAAGTCGTTCTTCCTCTACCTGAAATGATTTAGATTTAAAATGATTATTTTAATTAATATGTTTCAAATAAGACCACTGAAACTATCGTAATGAAAGAAAAAGTATAGAAATTAAGGATTGTCTAACATCATTTTCATAGTTAATGAAAATGATGTTAGACAATCGTTAATTTCTATACTTAAAGCAAAAAATTATAGAATAAATTATTTTTAATTTTAACCAGAAAATATACTTAATGCTAAGTAAATCATATTAATTTCTAATCCATTAATTAAACGAAAATGTGTAACAAATTCTCCTTATTTTTCTTAAGCCAAAAATAGCAAAAATATTTATTTATTACTGACCTCATCCCAAGACAGCATAACAAGCTGTAATCTGTCGGTAGCCATATTTAATTTCTCTAATTTTTGTTTAATCCTGTCATTGCAAATCACTCCCGAGGGCAATTCACGTTTTTTTACTTTATGTTTTTTGTCATCTAAAGACATAAATTTATAATTTAATTTAAATATAAAATATGATATCTATTATATTTCATTTATTACATAAATAAATGTTAAAGTGACTGTGTAATTTAGTCTAATTTTAACTTTGGAAGCCATTTTGCAAGTTGCAGTATTGCTTGTTCGAACGCTACGGTTTCGGATTAGTTAAATCTATAACAAAGCTCTGGCAACGTCTCAAATTTAAGCCGGGAAGTGCAGAACAAATTGTTTATATACTCACTATCTTTTCTAGTTCTTTTCTTTCTCTCTTTCCTTATTATAAGAGGTTCATCATCTGATTCATTGAAATCTTCGTTTGCGTTTACTTTTTCTTTATTACTATTTATTTTCACATTTTCACTTTGATTATCATCTTTTATATCTACCTGTAAATTTTATTTAGATATTTTAGATTTTTTTTAATTATTTTTCATTGCATTTTTATAATATTTTGAAGTTTATTACTTTACAGAGGAACAATCCTAAAATAAAATCCACGCAGCCATCTACAACAAACTTCAGTTCGGCCACGACTCATCGATCCTACTTTAAATGATTACTAGTTTATATTCAATATAGGAAATATTATGATTTATTATATATTGTACTTTATAAAAAAAGTATCAGAAAAATTACCTTCACTTGACTATCATCGTTATCACAAGTCAAAAAATCATCATTATATTCATTGAACGTATCATTAAAATGATCTTCCTCTATTTTAATGAAAGGAATTTCTATATTTATTGGCATTTTCTCATTATATATAATTTCAGTTATAGTTTCATACTTTTTTACAACTAAACTTGATAATGAATCCATTTCATTGTCTGTCTGTAAACATTCAAATATGATAAAACTCTAAGCGCAAGTATACTGGTGTATTCCAACACGATTAAAGTGATATACAGCCTATAGTCCTCCTCGATAAATGGACTATCCTATAAAAAACACATTATTTAGCTAGCTTTAGTAAACCAAACACATTATTTAGCTTAATAATTTGAGTATTAGACTGATACTAAAATTATTGTGTTATTTAAACTCAAATTCGCAACTTAGACCTGTAAAAGTCTCCCTTCAGAGATGCTAACAACATAAATAAGAAATATTATAAAAAAAATGTATTTTCTAAGTAGTTTCTATACTCTGACTCTTATTGTTTTTTAATGACTTAAATTGTTAAATAAAAAAGCACCTTCACGTTGTAACCCACATATAGCAGTGAGAGAACCTAATGTTAAGACTCTATTTCCCACAATAAAAAATAAAAATATATAAAACAGCTTTACGTTGTATTTCGCATGTAAGCAGAGGGAGCCTAGTATAAGGCACTTAGTTCCATTGCCCATTTCCAAAAGGCTACTTGTTAATGGAACTCAACACTGCACTTTGTCCACTAGAGTGGGTAATTGAAAATAATTTAAATATAATTATTCCCCCAGTAATGTATCTTTATTTAAGGTTATTATTTTTTTTAAAAAGGGGTTTAAAAAAACAATGTTTGGAATTTAATTTCTTAATAAAAGACTTGAAATGAAAATTGTAGAGAAATATTTTATTTTACAACAGTTGATATAAAAAGTCACATTTTTACAATATAAGTATAATAATAAGTAAATAAATAATAAAGTTTTTTTTTCTTATTAAAAAATTAACTTCCACACATAGATTTTGTTGTAGATAAAAAAAATTGTAGATACATTATTTTTTACAAGAAGTCTACAACTAGAAGGTTCTTTTAGCTCATTGTTTTATATTATTAGTTATTACTTAAGTGTTTTTTCATTAATAAATACCTTGTGAAGATCTTAAATATAATTATCTATTAATATACATTTTCAGCTCAACTTTGTTTCTAGCAAGGGCAGAGAGAACCTAGTGTTAAAACACTCCATTCTCCACTTTCCACCCAAGTTCAAGACATGTTAAAATGATTCGCTTAACTTAACGTCGCATTTAGCGTTATTATAGCGGAAAAATGAACGTTATCATTCCTCAGAGTAAGAATCGAACCCACAACCAACGCGTTTACAATCAAACGCTGTTACACTACTATAACTTATATACATATAATTAAACTTAATATATTATAGCACTTTTAATAAAATATATAAACTACTCACATAAAACTTTTTTTGTAATAGTTTAAAGCATATGAAGATATAACATTGTTAAATTTACTAAAGAAAAAATATTTTTTTCTTTTCAATAATTACAATGTATAGAAAAAAAGTATTTTTAAATAATAAAGTGAAGTATAATATTTTTTTATTTCAGGTACAATAGAAAATATATGTAATTCATTGCTCAATTTATGTTTTTTTCCATTCATTTACTTATATTTTAAACTGCACTATGTTTTGTTTAGTAAAATCAATGTTAATCTTTTTTTATGAAGATTCAACAAAAAAAGTTTTTTTTTATTGCAATTAAAATTTAAAAAATGAATTTTGTGTTTAATGTCAGTCAATCTATATAATACAAATAGGCTAGCGCAGTATATTTTTTTAATTTACATTTAAGTAAATTCATTGAATTATTTATTAAAAATTATTTTTTTGGTCTTGATTATCTATATACATTTTATTTACTTGTAGACATAAATGATTAAAGGTGATAATTGTTAGTATGTATTAGTTATTCAATAATTTTATAGCAGTATTAGGAAAACAAAAATAATGATGTATTTCTAGCACTTTTACCAGAAACTGTACATCCTTTCTTGTGATAAGATTTAAAGGGAAATAATTTAATTATAACCACAATAGGAAACAGATTCAATATTATCTAGATTACCAACAGCATAGTTGCATATACATATGTTAAACAATGAATTAAAAGACACATTTTGACTTTAAATTTTGATTGTATATTTATATACTTTCGATTTCTATGTTTATATATTTACAGAAGGGCCTTATAAGTTTAATATATACAGACAGTATATGTGTGTTTCTGTTTGCAGCATTGTAACTTGCAGCTGAACTGATTTTTTTGATTTATTTTTTTAATTATTTATTAATTATTTATTATTTTGTTTGAAAAGTGGCTTAATCGGGTGTGTTTTAGCAATGATTCAAGAAAATATGTCCATTTGTTTGAAAATTATTTTTGGAAGTTAAGAGTTTTTAATTATCCATTGTTATTATTATGTTGGATTATCCAGAAATTCCTCTTTTTTTGAGTGCTTGAGCAATTAGAATTTTAGATTTAAAAGGTAGTCTTTAATCAGTTATGTCTTCAGTTTACTTTATAGAGTATATAAATTCATTTTCTTATTGACACATCCATTTTTTTATGACTATTAACTAACAAATATGTTATGTAATTTCCATACAATATTGTCGATTATTTAAATAGAAGTGTTAATTTTTGTATAATTCATATATAATTAATTTATAATTTTAAATATTAAAAAGTCTTACATATGAATTTAATATAAAATGTGCGTGTTTCACTTGTTGTTTAAATTTTATAAATTTTCTCAATATTGCTTTACACTCCCAACATAATTGTAATGTATCTGCTTTTCTATCCTGGAAATTAAATTAAATATATTTATTACAACTCTAATATGTAGTCGCCTGCTTAAACATATTGTTATATTATACCTAAATTATTCAAAATGTTTACATAAATTGTAGCTTATGAGTTATTCTAACTAGTGTAAACTTTTATCTAAGCCTGTTTAGTAGTTTTTGCATGAAATGGGAATGAACATCCATCCTTAGAAACTTACATGTCTCTAAATTTATAAGATTTGTAAGGAATATAATATTTAAAATGTATACTTTCAATATTATAATATTCTCCCCTTTCTTACCTATGGCTTAGCCTGTCGTCAAATGAAAAGAACTAAAAATATGGCATGAATTCTAAGCAAGGATGGTGTTAACTCTGAACACACACTTAGTTCATCAACTAAAGTTATATAATATAGCCTAGTCTTTCTCGATAAATGAGCTATCCAACTCAAAAATATACTTTCAATTTAAACCGGTAGTGCCTGAACATTAGCACATTCAACCAAATAAACTCTTCACATTTATATTATAAATGTAGATTAACGAAAATATATCATTTTCTTTACATTTATTACATAAAAGGGTAAAAGGATTGTGTAACACACAACACAATATTTTCCATATTTCCACATGATATATTAAAATGCAGCAAGATCAGTACCCACTGTTTTATAAAAAAGTTGTATTAGCTATCCAAGTTCCAAAAAATAAATATTTTAATAGCTTCTAGCTGTATCCCGCATATAGCAAGGAAAGCAAAGAGAATCTAGTGTCAAGACACTTTCCTGTTCTCAACTTTCCGCCAAATTTTGAAAATATTGTGTGTTGAGTGGCGAAACTCAACTTTAACTCTTCTCTCATGGGAACCAAACCCACAACCGCCGAGTTTACAGTTAAATAATTTATTATGTAATACATAAATTGAAATATAACTCACGATTTTGGTAAAACTGTAGAATATCTTTGTTTCGTAATCGTCTAAGTCAATGAGGCTTCTGTCAGCGCTTAGACAACCTTGACATACCTTTAACCTCACGTTTACATATTTAGCCATTTTGTGTTTAAAATAAATTACTTGTGATAGTAAAGTTATATCATTCTTTTTGTTTACAATAAGTCGAAATATCGATCAATACTATGCTTTGACAGTTAAGTTGGTTTTGACGGCTGTTGCTTTTTTTAAAAAAGTGGCAATGGTAGTAAGTTATACAGCATTTAGTGATGTACAGACTACGGTTATAATTATTTAACACAATAATATTTTAATTAATATGAATAAATTAAAATAATTTGTTATGAAAAATAAATTTTTGGCGACACTTGGAAAACGTCTAAGCGCTCTGACTCTGAACGCTAAGCGATAAGTTGTCATGAAGCTACGTTAAAATTGTTATCCGCTTCTCACAATTTATTCATTTTGTACGTGTCTTTGTAGGGAAATTTTTGTAAATTTCTGTTACCCAAAGATAATGAGGAATAACCACTCAATTTGAATATTAGAAAATCGTGTGTTGTTTCGAAATGTACAAATACAACCTGCAATGCGCCGTAAAAAATGTTTTTTTGAGTTCCATTAGAGTCAAAATGCAAAAGAAATGTTTAAAAGTTATTTAAATGGTAGATTCATTTGGAGATAAAAGCAAAGTTTATTGTTGTGAAGACCATTTTGATGTAAGTATAATGAAATCAACTTCACACTGTATCTCGGGGGAAATCTAATGTTAAGACACTCTGTTCTGCACTTTCCACCGAATTCTTAGACATTGCGTGATGAGTGGTGGAACTTAAACGTTATGTCTCGGCATAAGAGTGAAGATAATTTTAAATAAATATTTCATTTGCTCGAGTGGGTATCAAACCCACAACCAGTCGTGTTTACAATCACACTTTGTGCTCCTGCGCCACGACTGGCCTTTAAGTATCGTGATAATATTTTAAGTAGCCCTACTTTGTATTTTATACTTTTAGTGTAGTTTACATTTATTTAGTTTAATTATTTTAATCAGCAGTTCAGAACCTTTGGTAAATAACTTTTACTAATACAACTTTATACGTTACGATTTGATTCATTTAACTCCTACTAGAAATCACTATGTATTTAGATTGTAATTTTAATTTTATATGTATTTTAATACTTAATATTCCATTTAATATTTAATGAATATATGTTAAGTATGGATTTATAAAAAAAAAGTATAAAAAATCTACAAAAAAAGGTTTAGTACGTCTGCTCAACTTCGTGCATATATTTATTTATATTATTTGAATATTGTATTCACTGATAAGGAGTGGGCACAACATATGTAACAAGCTCACTACTCCGAACTAGAATAAAAGGTTTGGTTCGCAAATAGCGGTACCTGCAATATGAGACTAAGTCATGTCACATTGCACTCTTTAATAAGTATATTTAAATAAAATAATAAAGTACTTATACAGTCGTTACATAGATAACAATGTATAATATTACTCTTAAAAGATATAATCTTACTCTTGGCTGTAAAAACTGACACAGCTTATATAGAACCATAATATTTGTAGTTGAACAAAATTTTAAAAACTACAAGTAAGCTGAGTCGCAGGTATTCATTAGTAACATAAACATCATTAGCATCCGTCGTCGTAATATTGGTAACATTTGAATGTATTTATTTTATTATATTATACAGTACGATTTAATTACTTAACCGAGCTGTATATATTTGTAAAGACATGTTGCATTAATATAAATTAAATACTTTTTGGCAAACAATATGAATATCCTTAAACTTACTTAGCCTGGGACATATATTAATTCAGAGATATATTCATCAAGGTAGGTAAAGAAAACACAAATATCTTATTTGTATATTTTATTAATCGTTTTTACATGCTCAGAAACGAAAACACAATAAAAAAATAAATAGATAATACTAAAGTAGAATAAATTAAATTACAGACTATAGCTATAAATAGAGTTCACATTATATGACATTCGAATAAAAAAATATATTTTTGTAACGGTCATTGTAATATTTATTGTTTAATGAAAATATTGATAAATTACTTTTAAATAAGAATTTTGAATAGTTTGAATTTTTGTACGACTTTTATAATATATATATTTTTTTAAATGCTTTTAAATATTTTTTAAATACACAGCTAACATAATTTAACAACTATTTAAGAATTAATGTTTAAAACTCGTCCGTCAGTTATGAATGATATATTCTTAAATAGATCAATCTAACTGTGACGAGTTTTAAATTCGATAGATGGCGTTGAACTAAAACTAGAAAAGCCCCTAATGGCCCCAGTGGCTTTGTTTAAACCGATTTGTTAATTTAATTTGTATTAAATAACACAGAATATAATAAAAGTCGGTTCAGCCCACTGGTTCTTAGACTAGAACGGTCACGTTTTCTTAATTTTCTCACCGAATTCTGGTGTTTTACGATCAACATCCCCACTTATACTGGTTGCTACTGAAATTTCTGTGACAGTCTCAGTTTTTTCTTCGTTTTGACCAAAGTAAATGGCCACATCATTATCTTCTACTTCATCTACAGGTTCAACTTTTTCTACATTTGGTGGTGGTACTACTATTGTGTGTGTGACAGAGTTATCAGCTCTTAAGTCACAATCTCCATGCAAATTATGCAAATGGTGTTGATGATTTATTTCTTTTTTCAATATATGCTTAATATCTTGATTCGAACTTTGAACTATTTGGTCGGATTTCGTTCTATCAATAGGTTCATAACCAGCGGGAAGAACCAACCCATCTAAATCAAACGATTGATAATCCAGATTTTGGTTTTGATTTGTTTTAAATTGGGTTTGAACGTTTGATTGATAAATTAGGCCATTGTTTGGATTTTGAATGTTTGATTGATAAATTTGGCCATTGTTTGGATTTTGAACATTTGATGGAAAAACTTCGGTAATTTTGACCTGAGGATTCTTTGATTGATATGAAACATTTTGTTTCGTTTGAGTTTGATACGTTTCCGTATTTTTGCTTGGGTTAGGCTGCTCGATTGCTTGTAATATACTCTGTAACAGTCCTTCAGATAATAATTGTTCGTGAGGTATCGATGGTTTTCCTTTCCCGTCATTGGCTGATTGAATTTGTAAAGAATATGTTGCCTTGTTGCCTTTTACTGGTATATCATTTTGTACGAATTTTTGGCCATTATTATTCAATTGTTGATTAGTCGAAACAATTTTTTGTTGCAGTTGTTTCGTCTCTTCGCTTAAATTTTTTATTTGTTCTGATGTCTGATGTATTTGATCGGATACGAGTTGTAGAGAATTGGTTTTATATAGATCTTTTGGATTTAGAGACTTGCCTTTTTGCGCGCTATATTTCATAGATTTTTCATTTTCTACTTGATTTGGTAGTATGGTTTGTACTAATGTATGAGAAGCTGTCGACAAATCCTTTGTATTGTATGATACGGATTCACTCCCAGATACTGGTGTATTGAAATCATTTTGTGGTGAAATTAATGTTTGATGATTCTTTTGCAAAGTAGATCCTAAAGAACTTAAGCTGGCAACGTAACTTGAAGCTAATTCTGAAGGTATTTTTTCCCCTAATCTAGCAGCTTTCAATATAGCTTCATGATAGGGGCAATGTTTCAAAATTGCCGCCGCTTCTAAATTACTAAGATTAGCTAAAATTGTGCCATCAATTGTTGCAGCGACTGCATTACTGCTGGAACCAGAAGCTGTGTGATCGCCAACAGTTAAGAGAGGAACAGAGTAAGAATCTATGGGCGAACCATATAAATTGCTGGGCTGGTTTTGATTATGTTGGAAGTTCAATGGTTGTCCGGCATGAGGTAAACTATAGAGATTCGTAGGTTCAATAGACAATGATAGGCTATTAAAATTGGAACCGTGGTTTGCTGAAAATTGATTTACGTCTTTGACTTCTCTGATTGGTGGAGGAAGATATGCTGGGCCTTGTTTCACGTGATCTAATCCGTGAATATCCTTATGATGTGAAACTTTTCCAATTTGCTGAATCAAACCTTCTGGTACGGAATCTCTGAATTTTATGGGATGTCTTGGTGAATGCCCTCCTGTGTGTATAGAATGGCCACCCCCGGAGACAGATCCGTACGGAATCGGTAAATTAGATGGTACAATTTTAGGTACGCCATATTGGTTTGTAGGTGGTAACCCATATAATCCTGAGGGTGGAATTAATCCTTTAGCTCCTTGTTGTCTAATTGATGGTGGATAAGGACCATTTGATAGGGAATCCAAAGGAGGTGCACCGTAGGAGTCTATAGGTTTTTCTGGAATACCACCTATGAAGCCGATGTCGGCTTGAGGGATATTATTTTCAGTGTAGTGAGCTTCAAATACTGTTTTAGATTGATCGATATTATTAGAATCGCCACCTACAATAGCGTTAAGATCGATATTGGCCAATGCATCTTGATGAACAGAAGAATAACCAGATGAAATTTGGGCGCCAGAAAATTGTGATTGCTGATTAATATTTGGTAAAGAATGTCCATCTAGGTTTATACTAACTTCTTGGACTACCGGAGGTGGAGGTCCATATTCATCTAATGTTTCAATATGTCCAATACTGTGGCCGAGATTTTGAATAGATTGTATTGTATGAACATTTTGAACGTTTTCAACCAAAGGTTTTGATACTCCCGGAATTGGCTTCCAGCCGTCATACAAGACATGAGGAGGTGTTGGTGGTGCTGGAATACCTGGATGTGGTGGACGTGGGTTCGGGTCAGGTTGAGGAGGTCCATAATGGCCGATACTGCTAAAATCTTGTAATACAATCTGGTCATTTGGTCCAATAGGTCCTAGAGGGAGCCCGGGTGGCCCGTAAGTATCAGCTGGTATAGGGAAATTTGGTTTCAAATTAACTGGCAAACTAGATATTGGAGTTCCATATATAGGAGCAGGTAGATTTAAACCCAAATCTAAGTTGGTTCCAATGCTTGTCCCAACACTGGTTTCTAATGTACCAAAATTGGAACCTATAGTACTGATGCTACCAAAGCCGGTTCCAATATTACCTATAGAAGCATAGTTTTGAGGAAAAGAAACAGGCACTTCTGGCGCTTTTAAGTTTTGAACATTTACATTTACAAGCCCGGGTGGTCCGTAAGTGACTTTGGGTGGTCCATACACAGGTTTTGGGGCCCCATAAATTGGTTTTGGAACACCATATATTGGTTTTGGAGGAATTTTGGAAATTTTGAATGGAACACCGTAAGTTGGCTTTGGAAGCGATTGCTTGGGAGGGCCATATGTCTTCTTTGGTGGGCCATAAACAGGTTTTGGTGGACCGTATATCGGTTTGGGCTTGGACGGGACATGAAGTTTTGAGGGTCCGTAGATTAATTTTGGTTTGCTGATCGGAGGGGGAGGTCCTTCGTAAATTTGGTTTGGAAATACAACAGGGGAAGGGGGTCCATAGGCCCCTGGAGGGGTATCCAGTAACACTGTTGCTTCAGGGACTCCGTAAACCGGTGCAGGTTGTGGAAAATCTGGAACTGGAAATAACACATCGTGAATCTCCTATTAAAAAAATAATTGAAAAACAATAACCATTTGCTGTTTATATATTTTTGTCACTCCGTCCGCAAAATTTTCATAAAAAAAAAATATAAATTCTTATGTATGGCACTTGCTTTGACTTTTACTATGACTTATTTCAAAATCATTGATTTTGTAATTTTCAAAGAACATATATTAAGATATTGACTTTAGACTTTTTGGCTTAATAATGAGTTACTAATACTAAATAATAATATATAACGCAGTTTTTTCTTATATTTGTTATAAATTATAATTTTATCGGTGATATCAGTAAAGAACTTTTTTAGGGCGGCTTATCCCACAAAAAAAAAAAAAAAAATTAGCTTCACGCTATATCCCGCACCAGCAGGGTAGGCAGAGGGAACCTAGTG